>JADBJO010006154.1:102685-120185 GCA_016801955.1 Conus betulinus
TGGGGTTAGTACGCAAGTGTGTGTGTGTGTGTGTGTGTGTGTGTGTGTGTGTGTGTGTGTGTGTGTGTGTGTGTGTGTGTGTGTGTGGGGGGGGTGGGGGGGGGTGGGGGTGGAGGGTCTGGAATGAGCCGGCCACTTCCCAATACTTGCAGTGTGATATAACGTAGTTGGAATCAGAAATGACAAATACCTAAAATCCTGGTGTCTGTCAGCAGTTATGCCTATGAATGAAGCTTTGATGTTCATACCCGTGTGACACACACAGGCACGGATATCTGACGTGAGCATGTAAATTTTATAAAGCACAGGTAGACAGCAATGACAACTTATTGCCATCTTTTTTTTGCAACCTGAGTGTGAGGGTAAGGGAGAGAGAGGGAGGAAGAGGGCTTGTCTGACGTAGGGGGATGGTGGCCGAAGAAGTCTCCCTCTGGAGATGAAGATGTTTACGAGACGTTTGCCCGGATCAGAGAAGCCGGGCGTGGAGGAGGTGAGGGGGAGAAGAGCAGAGATGACAACCGGCACAGCGGTTACATCCAGATCCTGTGCTCCTTTGTTGTCACTGGTATATGTCTTAGGGTAGAAAGTTTGCAACAAAAGACAGCCAGAGGGATAGAGGGAGGGAGATAGATGAAGATGGGGGGTTGAGGGGTGTGATGGTGGGCATTGAAAAATGATGTAAACTGATAACCGTAATTGCAGTTTGTGAGAAGGAGAGAGAGAGAGAGAGAGAGAGAGAGAGAGAGAGAGAGAGAGAGAGAGAGAGAGAGATAGGGTGGTGGGGGTGGTGGTGGTGATGGATGGTGTGGCTCTGTCAATTGCTGTCTGTCTCATCAGACACACAAACACATATGCATACACACATTCACTGACTCATTCATTCACACACACACACACACACACACACACACACACACACACACACACACACACACACACACAGAGAGAGAGAGAGAGAGAGAGAGAGAGAGAGAGGAGAGAGAGAGAGAGAGAGAGAGATGTGCGAGCGCCTCAGTTACTGTATGAATACAATTTTCCCCAGTGATCTGTTGAAAATCTTGGCAAGGACTGCTTAGGGGGAAGAAACTGGTCGCGGGAGTGAGGGGGAGGGAATGCTCAGGCTGTGCCCTTTCTGCTGACCTCACGCAGAACTGTCTTTACAGTCGACTGGCTAAGAAGGGAACCTACTCATTCTTATTGGTGTGTGGTGGTGTGTGTGTGTGTGTGGTGTGTGTGTGTGTGTGTGTGTGTGTGTGCGTGCGTGCGCGCGCGCGCGCGCCTGTGTGTGTGTGTGTGCGCGCGTGTATGTGTGTGTGCGTGTGTGTGTGTGTGTGTGTGTGTGTGTGTGTGTGTGTGTGTGTGTGGGTGTGTGTGTGTGTGTGGCACAACGGTGCATGAACCAAAAGATGTAGGTATGGCACCTGGTGGGTATCACCAGACTTAATTTAACACAGTTTCAGTGTGAAAAGAAGCAACATTGCGCTTCCGATTTTCTCTTTGTGTGAAAGTGTAATTGAATGTGTAAACTTCAATGTCCACTAAAGACATGGCGGGCATATGCTGAAGTAATTTAAACCAACCATCCCCCAAGCACCACACAAACACGTGGGCATGCATGTTTTCTTTTCCCCGATCTCTCTTTTTTCTGTTTAACAACCCCTTTCACACGTATATTAGTAACAGATCTGCAATGTATTGGTCAGACATCTGTGACTGGGAAAAGGGAACAGAAGTGAAAAGAAAAAGAGAACTGATTGTAACAGGCCTATGTGCTTTATGTTTAGCCACATATGACACCTCATCCTCTTTCGTACATCACTGTACTGTCCTTACATTATGCAGCCTATGACGTTTGTGTAAGCGTGCACAAAGTTATGTATACAAAACGTCAACATTTTTTGTCTGGGTTTTTGTTTGTTTGTTGTTTGTTTGTTTTATTTTGTTCCCTTAAGTTTTAAAGCTTCTTTCAAGCAAGGGTAGAAATGCAATGAAAAATATTCCTAAATTCTACAAATATTAAATGTTGTTAACTCCACTCTAGTCTATCAACATCTTCATCATTAAAAATTCAGCTATCAAAACATACATCAACTCTGACATAAAGGTTAGGTCAGATATTGACTTTCCTAAAAGAGCTAAATCAATATCCTCTCAAGTTACACTAGCAACATTCACAAGCAAAACTATAACCGACTCTGGCATTTCTAAAGATAAAGATTCAGTATCTGTCAGACTATCCTTTTTCCAATACCAACATGGGAACTTCAGAAAGCTTATTTTGACCTTGACCACACAGATATAAAGAAAGACGACGAAAAACATAAATATGCTAGCCAGTTATACTAAATGCCATATTGAAGAGAACTACGCGAGTCATTTAAAGGTATACACAGACGGTTCTTGTATAAGCAGTAAAACTGGGTGTGCCTTTTTAATCCCTGATTGAAAATTGAGAAATCGTTCTATATTGGATTACACAAGTCCATATTTACAGCAGAACTAACAGCAATACTTATGGCCTTAAATTATTTGATCAACTTCCCTCAAACTATATTTCAGATTCTTTTTTGTGTAGAATTCTAAATCCGTTTTGCAGGCATTAAAAGCCTTACAACTGCACACCCGGCCAGAAATGATTATGGAAATTAGTTGCTTAATACACATGCTAATTGTAAGGGGTACCCATATAACGTTTTGTTGGATACCATCTCACTGTTCTTTATACTATAACGAAAAGGTAGACAGGGCAGCTAAACATGGTGCTAAGTGTGGTTCTCAGTCTGAATACCTTCATTTTCCTCTTTCCTTGCACGAGCATTATGGGCTACTAAGGTCGCACATTTGGAATTTTTTCCAAAAATGAAGTGAAACATCAAAACGACCAAGACCATTTTAATATTCAAAATAAAAGATAACTTTATAACGACTAAAAAATTACTTTCCTTAATGTATAGATGGAAACTTGATGCCTTCAAAACAAAATATGTCAAAAATATAGTTTGCATTTGTGGATGCAAAATATCTCCTAATCACATTCTTTCATGTCAAAGCTTGAAGATATTCATTCCAGTTTTATTGCAGAATAACCCGCTCAGTATATTCGATTCACCAGCTTTGACTTATGACTTTTTTGTAAGTCTAGAGAACAGTCCAATTGGTCACTATCTATAATCATTTTTTTTTTTTGTGGAAGTGATGGAGGGGTAGAAGGGGTAGAAGAGGAGGGGGGGGTGGGGGGGGGGGGGGGGGGCGCGATGCTTTATATTTTTTGATTTTTTTTTTTTTTTTGCTATTATAAACGTGAAGATATATATTCTTCCTACATTCAGATACACATACATTTTCACGCCTAAGCATTCATATGTATACACACGTACATGAATATGTAGAACTCCATACAGTTTAGGCATGCACAAGTCTTACTCTCTTACTCATGCACTTTTTTTTTTTTCGTCTAATATATTCACGATTAGTGGAAAGACGTTAAATAAATGACAACACACACACACACCACACACACACACACACCACACACACACACACACACACACACATGCGCCCACGCACACACATGGGCCCATGCCCACACATCATACACACGTGCACATAGAAAAATGGTAGGTAGTCTGACCAGCGCGTTGGGCTAATGCTTAAGTCAGACATCCGCTGAGTCGTAGCCACGAGACCGTCTTCTTCAATTGTCTCATCTTTGTTGTTAATTCATTTATCTATCGGCTTCAAATCATGCGTAATGTGGTCTCAAAACTTGGTGTAGCGTATATGGACTAGTCCGCACGCAGTGACGCCTCCTTGATGAAACTGAAACTGAAACTCAACGAACACGTACTCTCACACCGGGACATACGCATGTGAACACACACGCACAGACGCACGCACCCACACATGCTTGTCGTCATTTCAAATTAAAATGGAAAAGCACAACACAAAGAACCTCTTGGGAATCGAGGAAGGAAAGAAATCCTTTCATTCTCCAAAATAATCCCTCCCCCTCTCCCCCCCCCCCCCCCCCCACACACACACACACACACACACACACACACACACACACACACACACACACACACACACAACACACACACACACACACACACACACACATACACACACACACACACACACACACACACACACACACACACACACAACACACGCACACACACAACACCACCACACACACACACACACACACACACACACACACACACACACACACACACTCATGCTTGTGCATACAATGCCGTCATCACTAACTCATCTACTGTCTGCCTGAGAAATACGTCCCCAGGAGATAAGGAAGGATGAGACCCCCCCTTCAGTCTCTAAAAAAAAATATCTTCCTTCCCCCCCCCCCCCCCTACCCCCCCCCCCCCCCCCCCCCCCTCACATTCATATACGTGCGCATGCACACACTTTGCTATCACCACTATCTCATCTACTCTCTGTAGTGTAAAGTAATAGCGAGGCATGTTTAATGTGTTCATTTTGACTCGAAGTTTTTACCATAGATTTCACTAGGCAGTTCAAACGGACACTAAATAGCCCTGTCTGGTCTTGGCAGACCCCATTGGCCTCGTAAATCCTGCATTGTGTATCACGTCTTTGGCTCTTTAGTTACATCTAGCTGACAGTCTTGCGCTGAACGTTCTCATCGTACAGTGTAAGTATACTGTTCACTATTTTTTCTCCTTGCTCAGAAGGTTCTATTTTCTGTAAATATAGGTTACATCAATATCTTTACGATAAAAACAAGGAAACATTCATATAACAATTCATTTTGAAGGCAATATGTATTATTCATAACTACTGCTTTCTGACATGACATGGTGCCACAGTGCTGTTACACATTGTCAAGGAAACATATGAAGTTATTAATGACAAACAAAATTGAAGAAAAGAGAACAACAACAACAACAACAACAACAACAAACAAGATGCAAAGCACATAAACGTACTCCCAGTTTATCCTGAATACGCGTGATATATACCATAAAGAGGAAAAAACCGTCTTGGGCTGGTGTAACCCTTAGTAATGGGTATTCTGGTAAACATCAGCCATCATCTGTGACCTATAATGAACATACTTACAAATTTAAAAAAAAGATCGGCCAAGAACTTTCTGAGATTTTCCATCAAGAAAAAAACATTATGGGCCATTAGTAAAAGCCATAACGGTAAACTTGAACATCGGGCATCATCCGAGACCCATAATGAACAAACCTGCAAATTTTCAGAAATTAAAAAAAGAAAAAACCGTTATGGATCGTTATAGCCATTAGTAACGGCTATAACGGTAAACTAAAACGGCGGGCATGATCCATGAACCCTAATGAACATCGACCATACAAATTTTCAGAAAGATCCGCCAAGACAAACCTGATATTGTGGGCCGTTACAGCCGTTAGTAACGGCTGTAAGGATAATCTAAAATGTCGCGCATCATCCGTCGCCCACCATGAACATACCTACAAATTTTCAGAAAGATCGGCCTACTACTTTCTGAGATATTTCATAAAGAAGAAAACATTAACCATTTTATGGGCCAAAGGCTATAACGGTAAAAAACATCGGGCATCATCCGTGACCCATTTTAACATCTAAACCTGCTATTTTTCACAAAGATCGGCCAAGTACTTTCTCAGATATTCCATAAAAAAGAAAAAACCGTTACAGGCCGTTACAGCCGTTAGTAAAATTATAACGGGGTAAACTAAAACATCGGGAGGATCATCAGTGACCCATATTGAACATACCTGCTAATTGTCAAAGATCGGCCAAGTTACTTTCGGAGATATTCCATAAAGGAAGAAAAACTGTTACAGGCTGTTACAGATTCCCCACGTTTAGTGAACGGATGTAACGGTAAACTAAATTTTTTTTGGGCGGGCATGATTTGTGAACCCCTAATGAAACATACCTTAAAAATTTTCAGAAAGATCGGCCCAGTAGTTTCGTCGATCGGAGCGAGTGGAACCACATTTTGACCACGGACACGCAGACATACAGACACACAGACAGTATTTCTTCGTTCCCATTCTGAAGTACTCCATGTTCTATAAGAACATGGAATACAAAAACAGCCTTTCTTTTATTTTGAACCATCTAATATTGCACACTGTATTCCATAGAAATTTTTTTTTTTTTTTTGGGAATAAACATGGCAGAAGAAGAATGGCGAGCAGCAATTGTAATCTTTCAGTATAATCATAATGAAATCCGTAGGCACCATCTTAAATCCGCATTTCACACAGAAAAAAAAAAAAGCCTCAGGTTCTTGGCCCTTCAAATTGCCCTTCTCTCATGTTGACGCTGAATAAGCAAAGATACAGTGAATCACGATCTTCCCCCACACCCCTGGAAACATGAATAAATAACTATATAAGAGAGAGCCAGCTAGTGACGAACCGACACCCTAGGCCAAAAGAGAAAAAGAGGGCAAAGAAAGAAGAGAGCGTCGCCGGAGAGGGCGGAGGAGGGAAGGGAGGGGAAGGTGGGTGGGACCCGTGGACGGGATCGGAAGAAGCTGGAAGTTGAGGTATGAACTAGCTCCTTCTATTGAATTCTTTTCCAAAGATTGATAGCAATGAGAACGCAGACCGTGTCTTCCTAAACATACTTATTGACGTTTTCCCAACTAATGATATGAATTTGGTGTGTACATATTTTCCACGTGGGCGGATTGACCTGTTCACACCAAACAGAACATCAATGACTGATAACGTTAGCCTAATATTTGTGTCTGCATAAATTTTTTGCTCGATGAAGAGAGAAAAAAAAATCTTTACACTTGGACAATTACAGCAAAAATATTCAACAAAATCCACCATATCAACACAATATGAACACTGATTATTTTTTCTTGTTTTCATTTTGTTCAGCATTATAATTGTAGGGTAAATATTATGTAACACTTTCCAGTCTCACTTCTTTGGTGGTTTCTTTAGCCCTAGACCAGGCCTGTTTGTCTAGAGTGTAAGCAAATTTCATTTCCCAAAAATAATGGGCCGTTAGTAAATTTGTTATGCTTTCTTGATAGCATTTGGATTTGTCTTGAACTGTTTTGCATCACAATTCTGTCGGCTTGTGCAAGGATCTCCTCTCTCTATCCATTGAATCCTCTCTTTGGGAATAGAGTTGATTAATAAGGGCATTATATTAAAACAATAATGTTAGCCTTGCTTCGCCCAGTCATATTCTGTACTTCCTCATGAGACAGAAATCTGTGTTCGTTCTGATGGATCATATCTTTCATCTGTTCAATTCCTGTATTTTGCCATATTGGAAAGAATACTACTTTATTTTTTTTTTTTTTTTTTCAGAAGGTTGTTGAAAAGAAGCTGTAACTGGAAACTACCACTGTTTATTTAACTTTTTTGATTTATAGTTTTGTTCTCTAAGTAACATGCAAATATGTCTTTCCAGAAATCATTTTCAATTCCATGAATACCCCGCCTATCCTTTGTCCTTGCGATTACATTGAAAAATTTATCCTCATTTGCCAGTTTATTCAAATGCCACATTGTGATAAGCCTCCAGTTTTCATTCTCTTTGGCGTTATGTAATTTACCACATCCGCTAAGTTTTGAAACCACACTACCTATGATTTGAAGCTGATGGATCCATGAATTAACAACTAAGATGAGAGAATTGAAGAAGAGGGTATCGTGGCTACGACTGAGCAGAGATGTCTTACCTATGCCTTAGTCCAATGCGCTGGTCACACCTTGAGTGCCTACCTAACGACATTTTTGTTTGTTTGTTTTTTTCCAAATACATTTTTATTTCCATTCAAGTTTCTCTACCTTTGATTTCAATATTTCACAATTGAAAAGATGAAGTAAAATATAACTAAAATCTGGACAGAATAAAGGACATATCATAAAAAGAGCAATAGACACAAACTGAAAACATATATATACACGCACAAAAGAAAAGTATGAATAACTGCCAGCCATTCCTATAAAAATTGTATATCATTTATATATTGATGGTATCCTAGTGTATCAAGAATAAAATTTTAATGAATACGCAGACATTATGATTACATACTTTTAACAGGCTTAAAGCCTTTTTGTTTTATTTTATGTTTTTGTTTTTTGTTTTGATTTTTTTTTTAATGAAGCATATATTTTCCTGTTTACCTTTCTTCACTTTCAATTAATTCTTTATAATAATGCCAGTCAGTGTCAAACTTTACCGTGTTAAAGTTAACATACGCGATGTACGTTTCTATTTTAAACCTGTCTTTTAACAATCTATTGAACACATTTACATGAGGGAAATTATTTTTTTTTAATTTTTTACATTCATATACATAGGATTTAGCAAACAGCAGAATAAAGTTTGACACTCTGTCAGATTTAAATTTGTGTCGTGTCCAAACAGCATTATTTTTTTGGTTTAAAAAGTAGGTGGTTGTAAGTATATCTTTATCTTTAATTACTTGTTTAAATTGTTCCCATTCATGTGTGTACATCTCCAGAACATAATGTTCTATGCTATCTTTTTCTTGCTGACAAAATATACATGTGTGTACCAGATTTGACACCCACGCACATCAATTCTACATTTGTTGGTAGATTCTATGTATTATTACTCTAATCTGAAGCAAATTTCAACTTTGTTTTGTGAATCTCTTGTATTACTTTAAAGTTTTTTTTTGCCAGTTGATTTCTGAATTCAATTTTATAATTCCATTTATGGCAGCATTTTAGTTTTGAATCGTCCTCTACAAGGATATCATAATATAGTCGTGCTCCCTTTTTCACACCGAATTTAAGATTTGTACAGTTTTGGAATACTTAGATTTCTCGTTATTTTCCACACGAATGTTCAGTGTGTTAACAAAGCTTTTTATTCTTTTTGTAAGTGCTGCATAACTTAGAAAGTTAGTGCGTATGTTGTAAAATCGATAAATTCAGCATAGGTCAAGTAACCACCATCTTCTTTGCACAGATCTCCAATATTTTATATATTTTCATTAACCCAGTCATTCTTATTTAATAAAATGCTATATCTAATCTGTCATTGAAGATAAATGGCTCTGCTAGAGTTTCAGACGAGTTAGTGGGTTTAACTTTATTGAAAAAATATTTTATAAACTTGAAACGTGTGTCCTTCCAAAACAGGATTTTCTCGTCCCGAATGACAAGGCAGTTCGGTCGGAGTTTATCTAGTTTTTGTACGTTCGGGTGTAAAAAAAAAGTTACAATCCTTTTCCATTATGATTTGTTGTCCTTAGTTTCCTTATTCATCCTAATTCAAAGCTTGCATCAAACATTTTAAATCTGGAAATCCGATGCCCCTCCCTTACTTTCACACTTCACACACACACACACCACACCATACCACACCGTACCACCACCACCACCACCACCTCCACCCCCCCCCCCCCACACACATACTCTGGCACACGTAAACACATGCACTGACTCTCACAAAACACACACATACACGCAGACACACGCGCGCGAACACACACACACACACACACACACACACACACACACACACACACACACACACACACACACACACACACACAGAGTCACACACACACACACACACACACACACACACACACACACACACACACACGTGCGCGCGCGCGCATGCACACGCACACAGAGAGAGAGAGAGAGAGAGAGAGAGAGAGAGAGAGAGAGAGAGAGAGAGAGAGAGGTGGAGGGTGAACTACAGTGCATGCTGTTTTATCCCTGTGTTCACAGCGAGATGAACAGAACCAAAGTGGCCACAGTTTTTCTGCTTGCCTGTCTCTTTCTCTCCGTCGTGGACTCTGTCATTGACCCAAATCCCGGGAATCCACTAGCACTAGCACCTCCACCAGGCCTGCAAGGTACTGGTCATTTTCTTTTCTGGTTTTCATGAAAACGTAGGAGAATAAGAAAAGCGAGACGCGCGTGCAGAATACATCATGTTCATGTTAGGTAACTCAAGATAAATTATGCACAGTTTGTGGTTAAACACTCAACAAATCAACTTTGAAATGCCAGCGCGTGGACACAGACAGACAGACATATAGAGAGATAGATGCATAGATAGATAGACAGACAGATCGATCGATAGATAGACAGACAAATAGATAAATAGATAGACTGACAGGCAGACAAATAGACAGATAGATAGATAGGTAGATAGGTAGATATTTAATAATTCGAAAGTGGTGAAAACAAATGCCAACAATTTCTCAACTGCATGCGCTTGCGCACGAAAATGGATTTCTATAATCTTCCTTAAAGACAGTGTAAAGTACTGGCAAAACGGTATATGGCTGAAATATAATATTCATCAATGATCTTAGCAGTTTTTTTTACCAACCAGTGGCAAAACTTTAACTGTTACACTAGAATACTCATCCATAATATTGACAGATTTTACCAAATATGGTTATATTGTTGAAATATATAGCATAAATACAAGCAGTGCATAGTCCCAATCTAAGTATATAGTTATCCTGTCAGAAGAAGGTATTCAGTAATCATCTTAACAGATAGTACCAACCACTGGCAAAAAGCTGTACTGTTAAAATACGATGTTCATCAATCACCCTACCACTTCTTAACAAGCAGTGGCTAAAGCGTCATCTGCATCAATTTGGCAGATGTTGCCAGTTACTGGCACAAGCTATACAGTTAGAACATATGACACAAATATAGGCAATGTCTAGTCTCAAGGCTTATTAACTTGGTTTCACCTTACATTTCTTCTGGGTTAGTCTGTTAAACATGAGACAGGTTCTCTGACTAGGAGAGATGAATGTTCCCCTCTCTCTGAAACACCTGACTGTGATCAGTCTTACAGCCTATGGCGGAGCAGTGGAGTGGGGAGGTTTGATCTCCCCTTTTTGTTTGTTAAGCTACACATCCTGTCTCTGATGCCTGTGTGATTGACAAGCTGTCAGAGGAACAGAACAGCCAGTGATACTATTACAAAAAGTGGGGTTAGTAGGCGAGGGGCGGGGGATGGGAGGGGGGTGTTCTGGAATGAGGCCGCACTTCCCAATACTTGTGGTGTGGTTATAATGTACTTGAAATAAAAAATTACAAATATCTAAAATCCTGGTGTTTGTAGCAGTTATGCTTATGGATGAAACTTTGATGCTCACACCTGTGTGACACATGTAGGCACGGACATCTGACCTGTGCAGGTAACTTCTATAAAGCACAGTTAGATCGCATGACACCTTACTGCCATCATTTTTGCATCCTTAGTGTGGGGGGTAGGGGGAGAGAGAGATTGAGGGCTTGTCTGACGTAGGGGGATGGTGGCCAAAGAAGTCTCCCTCTGGAGATGAAGATGTTTACGAGACGTTTGCCCGGATCAGAGAAGCCGGGCGTGGAGGAGGTGAGGGGGAGAAGAGCAGAGATGTCATCCGCCACTTCGATTACATCCAGATCCTCTGCTTCTTTGTTGTCACTGGTATATGTCTTAGGGTAGAACGTTTGCTACAAAAGACAGCCAGAGGGATAGAGAGAATGAGATAGATGAAAGATGGCGGTTGAGGGGGTGTGACAGCGGGCATTGAAAAATGACGTAAACTAATAACCATAACCGCAGTTTATGAGACAGACAGAGAGAGAGTGAGAGCGACATGGGGGGGGTGTGTGTGTGGTGGATGCTGTGGCTCTGTCAATTGTCACGTCACAGTCTATCTGTCTGTCCGTCTCTGTTTCTCTCTCTCTCTCTCTCTCTCTCTCTCTCTCTCTCTCTCTCTCTCTCTCTCTCTCTCTCTCTCGCTCTCTTTCTCTCTTGCTTGATTGCTTGCTCTTTTCGAAAAATTGTACACAGCTACCTTCGTTGTCAGATTAAAAAGCGTCTGCATCGCTAAAAACCCAGGCCAGGAGAACAGAATAATCCCCCCCCCCCCCCCCCCCCCCCCCCCAGACACACACACAGATGTGCGAGCGCCCCAGTTACTATATGGAAACAATTTTCTTCAGTGATCTGTTGAAAATGTTGGCAAGGATTTTGTAGGGAAAGAAGATATTGGTTGTGGGGTGGGGGGGGGGGGGGGGTGATGGTGGGGCGTTGAAGATGGTGGTTTAAGCCAGAGAACGTACAGGCTGTGCCCTTACTGCTGACCTCACGCATAACTAGTTAACTGTGTTCACAGTCGACTGGATAAGAATGGAACCTACTCGTTCTTATCGGTGTGTCTGTGTGCTGTGTGTGTGTGTGTGTGTGTGTGTTTTGTGGCACAACGGAGCGTGAACCCAAACGATGTAGGTATGGTACCTGGTGGGTATCACCAGACTTAATTTAACATATTTTCAGTGTGAAAATAAGCAACATTGCGCTTCCGATTTTCTCTTTTTGTGGACATGTAACTGAATGTGTAAACTTCAATGTCCACTGGAGACATGACGGGCATATACTACAATGATTTGAACTAACCATCCCCCGAACACCACACAAATACGTGAGAATTCACGCTCCCCCCCCCCCCCCCCCTCTCTCTCTCTCTTTCTTCTGTTTGACAGTCGTTTTCACACGTATGTTAGTAACAGGTCTGTAATGTATTGATCTGAAAACTGTAACTGGAAAAGTGAACAGAAGTGAAAAGAACAAGAGAACTGATTGTAACAGGCCAGTGTGCTTCATATTTTACCACATATTGCATCGCTTTCTATTTTGTACATCATCGTACTGTCCATACATTGTTATGCAGTCCTATAATGTATGTATAAGCATGCACAAAGTTATGTCCACATAACGTCAACAACCTTTTCGTTAGTTTTTGGTTTAATTTTCTTCTCCCTTATTTGTGAAAAATCATATCAAATTAAAGTGTTGAGCAGCTGAAAGCTTCTTTCATACTGTACCATTTTCCCCATCTCCATCATCAACACCACCTCCATCCTCTGCCCATAAAAAAAAGATGTAGAGGGGATTGAACCATACACAATCTTAAGTATTTGTGACGTGGGTGATGATTAAAGATACAAGGATAGAAAATGCAACGAAAAAATGATGACACATGAAATGTAAATCTTACAAATATTAAATGATGTAAAATCCACTCTAATCTTTCAACACCAAAGCACTCATGCACTCGTGCAAGGACATGCAGGCATGCACGCACGCACACACACATACACACACACACACACACACACACACACACATACACACACACACGCGCGCGCGCGCGCGCGCGCACGCACACACGCACGCACGCACGCACACACACACGCACGCACACACACACACACACACACACACACACACACACACACACACACACACACACACACACACACGCACGCACGCACGCACGCACGCACAAACACACACACACACATGCTTGACCTCATTTCCAACTGAAATGGTAAAGCACAACATAAGAGCCTCTTGGGAAGTGAGGAAGGAAGGAATCCTTTATTATTCAAAAATAATCCTCCTCTTCCTCACCCACCCATCCCCTACACACACGCGTGCGCGCACATACATGTCCATCACCTCTGACTCATCTACTGTCTCCCTGTGAAAAACCCTAGGGAGTTGAGGAAGCAAGAGAGTCCTTTCAGTTTCTAAAATGATTCTCTCTCCAATCCCCCCTCCCTCCTCGCCTCCAGTCATATACATACACGCACACACACACACATGCGTCCACGTGCACATACATTGCCATCACCACAATCTTATCTATTCTCTGCACGTGAAATACGAGCGAGGATGAACGTCCCGAGGCAAGTTTTAATGTATTCGGTTTGACTCGAAGGTTTGACCATAGATGTCATTAAGCGGTTCAAATGAACAATAAATACCCCTGTCTGGTCATTGCAGACCCCATTGACCTTGTAAACCCCCCATTGAGCATCACGTCTGTGATTCTTCACACACATCTAGTTGACAGTCTTGTGCTGAACGTTCTCCTCATACAGTGTAAGTATACTTGTAACTACTTTTTCCTCCTTGCTCAGGTTCTATTTTGTTTGAATACATGTTATATCCATAGCTTCACAAATGAAACAAGGAAACATTCAACACAGCAATTTAATTTGAAGGCATTATGCATTATTCATTAACTACAGCTTTCTGACATGACATGGCGCTACAGCAGTGTTAAACATTGTTATCAGGAAAACAATGAAGAGATGAATGAAGAAAAAATATCTCCAATCATCTAATATTGCATACAGTTTTCCATAGAAATTATAAAGACATGGAGGGAGAAGGCTGGAGAGCAGCAGCAATTGTAGTTTTTCACTATAATCATAATACTTAAAGGAAAGATTTTCACCCCCATCTCTCTCTCTCTCTCTCTCTCTCTCTCTCTCTCTCCTCTCTCTCTCTCTCTCTCTCTCTCTCTCTCTCTCTCAGTTTAGATACGCACACAGATCTTCTGAAAACCAACTTAAGGAAACGATATTAATGTAGTGAGAAATAACTCATACATATTTTTTACATAAGAAATATATTAAATCCCTCACTCAACCACTATTATCAAAAAATGAGAAATCATTATATCATAGTGTACCGGGTATTAAAAAAACTGCTTACATCAGAAATGGCAATAAACATGCAATGCGAAAAAGAAGGCAAAAAGTAAGATAATTTTGTACAAACTGAAACTATAATGTACACTTCATACCAGACACACATTTTGATCCTAGACTGTATAAACACTGCTACGCAGAGGGATTTGCTTTCTTCTATTGTTCAAATACTACTAAGTCAAGAGATGTGGCAATACTTTTTAATAACAATTTTGATTTAAGGTAAACGGCGCATATAGCGATAATGCAGGAAATTTTCTAATGCTACAAGTTCATAGACTGGACTTAGATTTTGTCTTGGTAGCTCTATATGGACCTAATAGAGATCATCCTGATTTTTATGAACTGGTAAATAAGAAAATTAAAGATTTAAAACTGCGCTAATCTTATTATTGCAGGAGACTGGAATTCAGTGTTAAACCCAAACTTAGATTACTGTAATTACAAAAATGATAATAATGTGAAGGCTAAAGAAAAGTAGAAGAGATGATAGATGACAAGTTCTTGGTAGTTGTTTGGAGAGAATCCAATCTGCAAATACAGCTGTTCACTTGGAGAAGAAGTAACTTATAACAGCAGAGCAAACTATACTTTTTTCTTACATCCGAGAATGTATGCAACTATACTACCTCTGCAGATATTTTGCCAGGATATCGAACTGATCCTTCTTTTGATAAGAATAGAAATGACTCTTGGAGAGCAAAACAAGGAGATATACATTCTGGAAATTTAATTTTTCATCATTAAGGGATCAGGAATACATTAACGAATATATGATCTCATAGACAAGATTGTTTCATATTGTGCTGCGACCCCGTATGATAGAAATAAAAGTACCGGAAATACTTCAGATATTCACTTTACTATCTCAGACCAGCTACTCCTTGATGTTTTATTGATGGAAATTAGAAGCAAAACCATTGCTTACTCTACAATGAAAAAGAAAGCCAATAAAGAAATTGAAAAGTTAGAAAAACAACCAATTAAAAACAATCAAGTGATCCAAGAAACAAAAAATGAAAAAAGACAGTTAACAGAAAACAGGCAAAAGAAAATGGATGGGTTTTTTTTTTTTTTTTTGATACTCTCAAAAGCCAGCTGGGTCGCTGAAGGTGAAAAAATAACGAAGAGATTTAAGAACGTTCTCCCCAAACTTATAGGCAAAGATCAATCGGGCTTTATGAGTAACAGATACATGGGTAATAATATCACATTTATATATGGTATCATTTATTACTGTTAAGTACTGAAACTGCAGGACTATTTGGATATAGATTTTGAAAAGACGTTCGATTCCCTTAACTGGGGTTTTAGACGCATATAGTTTCCATAAAAAGAAAAGGTGGATCAGAACTTTCTATTATAACTTCAAAACAACAGTCCTAGTAAAACGGTCAATCGTCTCCATGATTCGAAATAAAGAGAGGCTGCAGACAGGGTGACCCGATTTCACCATAATTATTTATTCATACTCTGTGCTGAAATTTTAGCAATTGTGATACGAGAAAACACAAGCATCAAAGGAATTCAAATAAGATATATCTCAGTTTGGACCAGCCGCCGTGGCGAAGTGGTTAGCGTCGCGGACTCCGGTTTGGGATCGTGGGTTCGAATCCCATCAGAGTCATGTGGGTTTTCTGCACCGACCGGCTCCTACCCAAAGTTGAGTTTGCTGCGGACTCATTTGGGAAGACTAGGACCACACAGCCGAGTTTCATCCACTTAATGGATGCGTTTCTGAGAGTGTTGCTCAAAATTTCCTGACCAACTCTGCAGGTGCCTGTATCTCTCGGGCCTGGTTGACGCCGGGACATATTATGAAAGGAAGCGTAGAGTACAGCCCTGTCATGTAGTCTCAGACCGAAATGTAAATCCGTAGCATCATCTTAATCATCCTCATTGTCATCGATCAGCATAGAAAAAAGATGTTTCAAATTCTGTGGCCCTTCATGCCCTGCTGTCATGGTGACCTCAGTTTCGATGTCCTCTCCACGTCTGTGGCCTTGGTTTGGTTCCGTCGGGGTCACCGGTATCGGTGAGTCCACGGGGGCTGTCATTGGACGGACGTGGTGGCGCGCTCCGGGGGGAGAGCTCACTCACGCCGGCTCTGCGACTAAGCAATTATTGTCGTCAGAAAGGGGGCTTAGTAGGTGGTGTCCTGCGTATGTTAGATCAGAACAGGCACCACTGAACACCACCTAAGTGACTCGGCAGCAGTGCAGTGTCTCTCCGGTGGGTTGCCTCTTAGCGACTTGACATTGACTGCTTGCTGTGGTTTGCTGGTGCCGGGGCTGTGGCGGGCCGACTGGGCTGTGGCTGTGGACGGGCTGTTGGAATGAGCGGCGTGGGTGCATTGCCCCTGAGGTGGCGCAGAGGCTCGGACAAAAAAAAAAATCTGAATTTGCCGATGACACCGAACTATTGCAACGTGGGGACAGAAAAAACATTTGAATTAACTTTCAAATTAGTAATTGAGTTTGGAAACAAATCGGAATCACAGCTTCTTGTTTTAGCTCAGCAGAAAGATTACAGCTTCTTGTTTGGCTCAGCAGAAAGATGAACAGTGATATCAAATTCACGCCACACCTCAAATTTAACTGGAATCCCCCAAATTTTAAAATACTTGGTACATATTTATCAATGACCTGGAAGACGTGCACAGCTAAATGTTGATGAAAAATTCCAAGTGACAAAACCGTTATTAAATATATGGATGAAGCGATTGATAAACATCCCCCCCCCCCCCCCCTTCCACCCCGTTTAGTACAGGGTTGCCGTACTAAAAGCAATGATTCTCTCAAAACTAGTTCATCTATGGTTGTTACTTCCAAACCCTCCGACAACTTTATTGAATACCTAAAAAAATTGCTTTAAGTTCATATGGGAAGATAAATGTGACAGAATTAATAGAAACACGTCAGTTTAAAAATATACGTAACGGCGAATGCATTCAAATTAACGTG
>JADBJO010006154.1:125185-132685 GCA_016801955.1 Conus betulinus
TATTATGTCGATCGTCGACCTCACAACTCTGAAGCCGCACTGTGCCTCTAGGTACACTCGTTTGGCGAGAAGCTGCAGCCTGTTTAGGACGACACGGGCAAAGGCTTTGCCAACAATGCTGAAGAGGGATATTCCACGATACTTATTGCAGTCGCTGAGGTCTCCTTTGTTCTTGTATAGCGTGATGATGTTTGCATCGCGCATGTCCGGGGATACGTTCCCTACCTCCCAACACTGCAGCAGAAGCTCATGGAGGTGACTGAGGAGAGAACTCTCCTTGCCGGCTTTGATGACTTCTGCCGAAATGCCGACGCTACCCGGACCTTTACCACAGGCTAGCGAGTCGATGACCTTGCCGAGTTGTTAAAATGTGGGGTGGGGGGAAGGGGGGGGGGGGGGGGCAAAGCTCCTCTATAGCAGGCAGGGGATGGTGCTCTCAATGGCTGCGTGGGTGACTGAATTCTCCCTGGAGTACAACTCCTGGTAGTGCTCCGCCCATCTCTCCATCTCTTTGCTACAGTCAGTGATGACTTCCCCGACGTAGATTTTAGAGGAACGATCGTGATGGCGCTTGGACCGATCGATTTCTTCATGCCTTCGTATATGGTGCAAATGTTGCCACAGTCGGCGGAGATCTGGATGCCCTGGCACAGGCTCAGCCAGTCCTTGTAGGCACATTCACGGCTGGTTCACTTGGTTTTGTTGCGAACTTTACGGAGTGCGGCTAGTGTCTTCTTTGAGGGCCGTCTCTTGTGATTGAGAACTGTGGCTTGCTTAGAAGCAATGGCAGGCTCCATTTGCACGATTCCTGCCAACCAGTCTTCATTCTTTCTCACTCTCTTCCCATAGGTAGTATCGCGGATATGGTTCCACTGTGATGAAGTGCTGTCCATCGGGCAGTCCTCAGTGGCTCTAGCGAAGTGTTGGTGCACTTCGGGCATTGATATCATGACCGAGTTGATTTGAGAACGTCCCTTCTGCTTGGAGTGGTGGATTTGCTTAGGCTGAAGACAGACCTTGCTGCCGACCAGAGAGCGGTCTACGCTGCATTCAGCACTATGGTAGCTGCGGGTGATGAGCACATGGTTGAACACAGGTCTTCGGGTGACGGGATCTGGGGATGTCTCTAGGACACTCTGTGATGTGGTTTGATGGGGGAAAAAGAGTTCGTTGTACAGATGTCGTGGAAGAAGCAAAGCTCAAGAAGCCGCTGTCCGTTCTCGTTGACCTCACCGATACCAAAGCAGCCAATGCAGCTGGGCCAGGAACTGTGGTCTGCACAGTCCGGGAGTTGAAATCCCCGAGCAAGAACAGGTGTTCCCTTTGCAGGTACCTCACTGCTCTTTGCTCTAAAGCAGAGTGCGGGGGCGTAGACACTAAGTTGTTTTGTTGGTCACGAAAAGGGTGTGAACCGAAGAGAGAGGATTCATGCTGATCCTTTGGAAGATGCTTCGACTGAGAATAGCAGAGAGTTTTGAACTGCGAATCCTACGCCACACAGTCAGTGCTCCTCTGGCTTCAGTCCTTACCAAAAGAACGTGTAGTCCTTCTCCCTTAGGCTGCCGTTGGAGGGGAGTCTTGTTCCTTGCAGGGCGGCAATGTCGATATTGAACCTCTTTAGCTCACGGTTGATGATGACTGTTTTCCTGGCGTCGTCAACTTGCTGGAGATTGTCAGAAAGGCCAGGACACATCGTTCTGACGTTCCTGGTTGCTAGCCACAAGGCCACACACACACACACACACACACACACACACACACACACACACACACACACACACACACACACACACACACACACTGATGGACTGAAACCATATACTGTCAGATTAATATTGTTGCACACACACAGACACACACACAGATACAGACACAAACACACACACACTCACACGCACACACACACACACACACACACACACACACACACACACACACACACACACACACACACACACACACACGCACGCACGCACGCACGCATGCACGCACGCACGCACGCACACACACACACACACACACACACACATGTCGCCCTACTTCTACAATATGCTTCTCTAAAGAAAGAGCGGCTCACGTTTTCACACGAACGCTACTTTGTATCAGTTGTTGAGACGACAAAGCAAGCAAAACAACTTGTCTGGCAGCTGTCTGACGCTCCTTAACACGTCAGAGACAGTAAGTTTAGGCGGTGAAAAACCTGTCAGTTGAAGTAGGCTAATAGGAATGAAACCAGACCAAATATGAAGGGAACAAAGTATAACTACCAAACCCATTCAGAAACTGTCCCAGTCTTGAGTAATGAGACTGCGCCTGGACAGTATCAAATCGACTGTTTGAGACAACACCTGACCAGATAGGATTCGATAAGCTTGAAACGCATAAGATGCCTCAGATCATAACAGACTAGTCCAGATTCAATCAGAACCCAGCAAATCAGAGCACAAAATTACAAAACAGAACATCAAACAGCCAAAGAACAGAGCAAAGCATCCAAGATTATCCCCACAGTATCGGTATTTTCGTTTGACAGATTTTTTTTTTCTGACTTCATATTGGCTCGCTCTTTTCATTTTCTTTCTTCATTTTGCTCAAAACTGGCCAATGACGTGAATTTTTGTTCACATCTACAAATATCTGATGACTCTCTGACTGATAATGCTCATCTAGAGAAAATTGCTGAGTGCAGTTAGGAGAATATTTCTTTTATATAACATTTGGAACAGTTTCTGAGATTGGATATCACAAGATTCGGAGCGGAACTGGTCGACCATGTGTCTTATGTAAGTGTAGGCCTACTAGCACCTCAATTGCACGAACACAAATCCTTTATCAACAAGGATAAAATTCGGATGGATTACAAAATATGAACAACACAACAAGGAAATCACGTAAAACCTACGATCTACACACGGCGGATAAAAGCTTCCTGATCGCCGTTATTTGCAATGTACTTCCCTTCACCTTTTCTTTTTTGCTTTTAGATGGCAACAGCAGACAATACAATCAACCACAGACATCTGGAAATGGCTCAGTCAGTATTCATACGCATTCATTTTCTGCTATTTTTATAAAGTTACGTTTCTGCCGTTTCATTTTCCATACCACTTCCATGGCATACCCCCCCCCCCCCCCCCCCCCCCCCGCCCCCCCCCCCCCCCCCCCCACCTCGCTTATGCCTGCTTCGCGCCGGACACAGCTACACCAAGTTTCATCTTAATCGCAGTCCTTTCACTGCATTTCACAAGGAGCAATTTATTTCAGGCCATCTCGAGGGAACCCAACATAGCAGACAGTGACCAGGTTCTGAGTCGCTTTGGTGCTGTGCAGTGCTCCCTTTCCAAATTCAGCATATGCTGGACACAACCAACGTAGCTTCTTACCAGGACGATACTCGCGTGATGTCGTAGTGAGTATGAGTGAGTGTTCCCACTATGGATGTAGCCTTCATGTCCATCAATGCACGACCTTATAAAGTTACTGAAGCTGCCACCTTTGACTCGGACTCAACATAGGCATGGGTGTGTGGAGAAAATCGCGTTGTGGTTTCCAAGAGAGAACAGGAAGGAAGCCACACAAACTTTCAAACTTTTCTTTTATGTTGACTGCTGGGTATACACATCATAAAGGCTCAGTGTCATTCAATTCTATTCTAAGATTAGACAACACAGCTGTTTTCTATATTTCCTTTCATAATATAATTTGAGAATATTCAGGAAACTGGTACTGCTAATCAAACATGCATCTAAGAAGGGGATTTAACTGGACTGTGTAATTCCAGTCTTTCCATATGAACGCACATTAAACTCTGGATAAAAAATGGCTGGGGCCAAACTTTCCAACAAATGGATACTGCTTATGTGATTCGAAACTAGCCCGCAAGAGGGGTCAGGAACAGAATGTACAGCCACAGAGACTGAAAGAATAGACAGACACAGAGACAGACAGGATGAATAATTTACACTGTGTTTGTTCTTTCTCAGCAGAAACAGCAGCACGTGAACCATCAGTGCGGAGGATCCGCAGTACCAAACTGAGGGACGTGCTGGAGGGTTCTCTGTGTCGTCCGACGGGCAAATGGGGAAATGATGTCTTCGTCACAGCCTCAACCAAGAGTAATGATACAGAGCATCCGTAACAGCATCTTGGTCATCGTTCAACAACGCTGATGACAGTTCTGGGAAAACATAGAGACTCTTGAGTGAAGTAATGTAAACAATCTATCAAGAATTAAAAGAACAAACCAGATAAGCATTAGAATGATTAGTTTTGGGGGTAACTGAAACTGACAAAAAGTATTCCTTGTAATAAACTATTAAACAAATGAGCACAAATATCATGTCTTGTTGTTTGCTCATCTCTCTCCCTTTCTTGGCACTCCTCGTAAGTAAGCTCTGATGTGCTCCTCACACAAAGTGAAACAGTCTCTTCCTGTCTGACTCTTTCCAACAGCACCAGAGGTATTGCTTACCCATAACTCCCATGAAAGACAATGTCTTTGCTATCATGCATGAAGACTTCCTCCCCTTCCCCTCCCCCTTCTGTGACCACCACCGTTCACAAAACCCACTTAAATTTCAGCAACCTTTCTCTGTCACAAAGCAGGTACATCACTGCACCAATTGGAACAGGCTTACCCCAAACCCGTTGTCTATGCACAATGGATATGGTGAGAGCAAGCTGAGCAAACACTGGCGTCTCAGCCCTTGGTCATCAGCAATATTGTCCACGGTAGCCCAGTGCTTCGACCGAACGGTTAGGGTTAACCACTCAAATGTTAAAAAGTTCAACGTGAAAAGTCTGTGACTTACCTAGTTTTGGTAATGAAGATCATGCGTGCTTAACCGCAGGCTGATGTAAGTGTCCATTTTGACGTAATGTTCACACAGAGATCCCTTTTTGAACATAAATAAAAATCCTTACATTGCTAAGGAGCATGTGTGTGTGGGAGGGGGGGCCGGGGGAAGGTTGGGAAAATTCTTCTCTGAGGACCTCGTGCTGACCAGTCCTGCTTAGAGTTTCTCTCTACAACTTGTATACTCATTGCAACGAAATAAAACTACAATTCTATGTCCCAAAGTAGAAAGAGAAGATCAACTGAGACACGTGGGCGAAAACCAAAACAACGTAAATGACCAAACAAACAGTAGAAGCATCGAACGTGCTTTCAGAACGGCAGAATCTCGATCAAGATCGAACGAATCCTGGATTCGACCTCCAGATCCATGTCACATACTGCACCCAAAGTTGTTGGGATACATCCAGTTTTGCCAACAAATTTCATTAGAATCACTTCTGCAGTTTTAGAAAAATCTTCCTGTTGGAAAAAGACAACGAACACCTGAATGTAGAAGAAAGAAACACGAATTCCTTGAAGGAAATAATAAATGGCCTAATAAGTGATGTTGACCTGGAGAGAGAGAGGGGGGGGGGGGGGGGGGGGGGGGGGGAGAGGAGAGAGGGGCGGGGGGGGGGGGCGCAGAGAGAGAGAGAGCGCAGAGGGAGAGAGAGAGAGAGGGGGGGGGGGGTGAGCGAGAGAGAGAGAGAGGGGGGCTCACACAAATGGCACTTTCGCACACACACACACACACACACACACACACACACACACACACACACACACACACACACACACACACACACACACACACACACACACACACACACACACACACATCCACACGCGCACACACACACACACACACACACACACACACACACACACACACACACACACACACACACACACACTATCATAATTATGCGTATTAGAAACTGTATGAATATAAATAACATCAGCAGCCTATTGGAAGCAAGAGCAAAATAACCGTGTATCGTTTGGAGTGGGGAAGAGGGTGGATTCGAAGGTCGGGTTGTCGTGGTGAGAGCAGGACAGTATTGATCAAGTAGAGTCATTTGTGATTCCATGCATTACAAACGTCTGCGGTCGAAAAGAAACAAAAATAGGGCTCCTTCCATTGAAATGGATGGATTGAGGGGGCGGAGGAGAGAGGAAGCGGGGGAGGGAAGGAGCAAATGTATGCTTTATACTGAGAGAGAGGAAAAACCAGAATAATTACCAGGTGGCTATAGAAGCTGAGAAAGAGAGGGGGAGGGGGAGAAAGAAACAGCGACAGAGCAAGAGATAAAGAGAGAGAAATGGGGGGGGGGGGGGGGGGGGGGGGGGGGGGGGGGGGGGGGGGGGGGGGGGGGGGAGGAGAGGGGGAGAGAGAGAGAGACAGAGACAGAGACAGAGATAGAGAGACAGAGAGAGAGAGAGAGACCTAGAGAATTAGAGAGAGAGAGAGAGAATGACAGAGAGAGAGACAGACAGAGAGAGACAGACAGACAGACAGAGAGGGGGGGGGGGAGAGAGAGGAGGAGAGAGAGAGAGAGTGAGAGTGACAGACAGACAGAAAGAGAGAGAGAGAGAGAGAGAGAGAGAGGGGGGGGGGGGGGGGGGGGGGGCAGGTTTGCTGAGTAAAGTGGTTATGAGTTTGGGAAGGATGTGTGGGCTTCAGCTGGAGTTAGAGATGGTACTTGGTAGATATCCCAGACTTACTCGACTATTTAACATGTTTTCAGTATAAAAAGAAGCGATATTACGTTCTTGTTTTATTTGTTTTACTTTTTTCTATTCTTTTCCATTTTTTTTTCAAAGTGGAATCATATTTGTTCCAATTTAAAGCCGCTGAAGACAGGACGCGCATGTACTAAAAGGATAACAACCCAACATCCCAAACCCAACTCACAAAAGAGTGCACACACGCACGTTCTCACACACACACACACACACACACACACACACACACACACACACACACACACACACAACACACACACACACACACACACACACACACACACACACACACACACACACACACACAAACACACACACCACACACACACACACACACACACACACACACACACACACACACACACACACACACATGTGCACGCACCCATATACTACCATTACCACAATCTCATCTACTGTCTACCCGTGAAATACATACGAGGATTAACAACCCAATGGAAGTTTGAATATTGTAGTTTTGACTCGAAATGTTTTACCACAGGTGTCACTAAGCATTTCAAATAAGCAACAAATACCCATGTCTGATCTTTGCACACCCCATTTGCCTCGTACGCTCCGCTTCGTGAACAACGTCTTCGGCTCCTAAAACACCAGTTATCACGTTCTTAAAAAAGATTTCACTTTGGTTTCCAGCGGTGTGAAAGAAAGAGAAAAGCTCAGATCTGTCTTTTTGTCTGTATGTCTGTCTGTCTGTCTGTCTGTCTGTCTCTCTCTCTCTCTCTCTCTCTCTCTCTCTCTGTGTGTGTGTGTGTGTGTGTGTGTGTGTGTGTGTGTGTGTGTGTGTGTGTGTGTGTGTGTGTGTGTGTGAGCACGCACGAAAGTGAGTCTGTGTTCGTCCGTCTGTCTGTCTATCTGTCTTTTTTGCCTGTCTGTCTGTCTGTCTGTCTGTCTGTCTG
>JADBJO010006155.1:0-10000 GCA_016801955.1 Conus betulinus
TCTCATCCTTCTGCTCGCTCCTCTCCATCTGTCGGTTGTCTGGTAAGTCCGTCTGGCTATCTAGCTCCCCATCCAGCTCTCTATCTTTCTATTTATCGACCCTGTCTCTGTCTACCTATTTATCTATCGACTTTAAACAGTGAAAACAAAAGTTTTTGTTTTCAAGACAGACTTTAATGGTCCCCATATACGACGCTTGCGACAGTTTTTACTATTTATTTTAACGCCCTCTTCTTCATCCCCATCGTCCCCCCCCCCCCCCCCCCCCCCCTCATATACTCTCTGTCTCTCGCTCTTTTCCTTACCACCTTACAACCCTCCCACCCCCCCCCCCCCCCCCCCTCCACCACACAAAACACACACAACAATCTTTGCACTGGGTCTTCACGACGCAGAATTGTGGCCTGCCACTTCTTTTCTCCTAATATTTATTTGCTCTGTGTGTGGTGATGTGTGTGCGTGTGTGTGTGTGTGGTGTGTGTGTGTGTGTGGTGTGTGTCTGTGTGCGCGCGCGCGAGCGTTGTGTGTGTGCGTGCGTAGGTTCGTGTATGCGTGCTTGTGTGTGTGTGTGTGTGTTGTGTGTGTGTGCGTGTGTGTGCGTGTGTTGGTGTGTGCGTGTGTGTGTGTGTGTGTGTGTGTGTGTGTGTGTGCGTGCGTGCGTGCGCGCGCGCGCGCGTGCGCGTGTGCGTGCGTGTATAGTGTGTGTGTGTGGGTTGGTGGGTGGGTGCGAGCGCGCGCGCGCGCTTTTTTTTGTTTTCATGAAACGTCAAACGGCAACATTTTTTTCCTGCTGCGAGGCAGTGAAACACACGCGAACAATGACTGATGATCTGCGAAAGGCTTTTGACTGGTTACACAAGGTCAACTTTTCCATAAACAACGCGCGGCAGTCATTCCATTCTATGATGATCATCACCAGCCAGCCACACTGGCAATCCTCAGGGCTGCTGACCTACGGGGAAACACACTAGGCTGTGTGCAGTGTGTGTGTGTGTGTGTGTGTGTGTGTGTGTGTGTGGTGTGGTGTGTGTGTGTGCAGTTTTCACACACCTAAAACCTGTAACCTATTAACACACACAAAAAAAAAACAAAAAAGAAAAAGAAAAATTATCGCTAAGCTCCGCCTATAAAACGGTTGACAAACAAATCACAACACAAATCTTATGATTTGTTTGTCAATGTTTTTTAGACAGAGCTTTAGCAATAATTTTCAAATTTGTTTGGATTTCAGCCTTGCCGTCCGCCCTCACTTTGCAACTAGCAAAAAAAAAAAAACAAAAAAAAAAACTATGACCTAGGAAAAAAAAGTGTAGAAGAGTTTCTGGAACAATTGTGTTACACAGGCACGAAATGGTAGAATGCAAATTCAAATGCAAAACAAAACCCAAAAAACAAAAAACAACAACACCAAAAAAAACCGCAGTAAACAAAAAAAAAAAAAAACCTGGTCGAAGAGTCTCACAGAAAAGAGGCTGTTACCAGCACAGAACTTCTAGGAGGGAGGAAAAGGTGCTGGTATGTACTGAGAGTCCTCACCCCACCCCGCATCCTCACATGACAAACAAACGTTATAAAATTCATTCAGCAAAACAGATACTAAGACGTATGAACTATTTTCATCCGACCATGGGATATGGGGAATTGTTTCAAAACTTCAAAAAATTGATATCTCAGCTCGATCTCTGGTTTGCATATCAAAAAAAAAAAAAAATCTCCATTCGACTTCCGTTCCCGGAGATGAGCGTTGTGTGTGTCTGTGTGTCCTGTGTGACTGTTTGTAGGTAGGTGCGTGCGTGCGTGCGTGCGTGTATGCGTGTGTGTGTGTGTGTGTGTGTGTGTGTTGTGTGTTGTGTGTGGTAAGTGGGGTGGGTGGGTGGGTGAGTGTGGTGTGCGCGCGCGCGTGAACTGAACAATTCCGAATACGACCAGAATCAAAATAATGTATAATACATAAACAACAAGTAGTGTGTGTGTGTGTGCTGTGTGTGTGTTTGTGTGTGTGTGTGTGCTGTTGTGTGTGTGTGTGTGTGTGTGTGTTGTGTTGAGTGTGTGCATTGTGTGTGCGTGTAAGGGGGAAGGGGCGAGGGCGGGGGGGTGGGGGGAGGACAAGTGCAGGCAAACAATCCTCAGTTCACTGTGACGATGAGCTTGCAATTATTTGTACAATACAGCTGAAAAAAACGGCAGGCGGGGAAGGAGACGGTAAAGAGGTAGGTGACGGTGGATAGGGAATCAAGAAGACAGAGATAAAGTGGGAATATTAACCCTTTCATTGACAGCTTTTGGGCAATCAACGAAGTTTGTCTTTTTTATCAAGACCATTTTTGTTGGGTTTATTTATTTATTTTATTTATGTTTGATAAACATTTATGGGAATGACTTTGACGATGTGACAGCCCTGTTAAAATTCACAGAGACAGAGAGACAGATGTATAAGATAGAAAGATAGAGAGACTGACAGTTGGACGGATGGATATAGACAGATAGACAGATGCATAGATAGACGGATAGAGACAGTCGGAGGATGGATAGATGGACAGATATACAGCATAGATAAATAAACAGAGACCAATCGCATTTAGGTCACTCGGCTCAATTTAAAATGAGTCTGTTGTTAAAGTTATATGGCCCCCGGCTGCGGTCCAGAGAGAGAGAGAGAGAGAGGAGAGAGAGGAGAGGCGTTGTTTAGAATCCAGGGGAGCTCAAGCGGGAAGACGGAAATTAGATGAATAAAACTGCAATCGGTAGCACCTGCTTCCGCGCTGCTTGCGCCGCTCGTCCTACTGGAACCACGTAATCGGTTCGCGTTCTTCTCCTGACTATTACCATTTGCTAGTTATGGTCAAGTTGTTGTGTGTGTGTGTGGTGTGTGTTGTGTGTGTGTGGTGTGTGTGTGTGTGTGTGTGCGTGCGCGCGCGCGCGCGCGGATTTTTTTTTTTTTTTTTTCAGCTTGGCGGAAGGAGGGGGGAGACACAGAGAAGAGGCGATGGAGAGGTTCACGTGCATCATAAATATGGGAGCATACTAGCGTCCAAAAGCTTTAAAAAAACAACACATGATCCTGAAGAAAAAATAGGGGGGGAAAATAGTTATTATTCTAGGATCACAAAACAACTATTTTCCTGGGTGATCACGACTTCGTTTTCCTGCAGATGATTAGCAATTTTCCCTGGGAAAAAAGATATTGCAAGCCTATGACGCTAGCATGCGTCCATACATACAGGCTGAGCACCCAGAGAAATGGGAGGTGATGTCTCCCATTTCTCTGCGCAGTCACCCCCGCGGGACAGTGAAAGCACAGATGCGGTGACTGCAGACTACCCAGGGGGGGCCGTGCTCCAGTCGCACAGTGGCGGATTCCTTACCGCTGCTGGTGACGTGCACGAGAAACAGGTGGCGGATTCCTTCCATGGTGTTGAAAGAGGGTGGGGTGGGGTGGGGGGGGAGGGGATGCAGGAAAGTTAGCGAGGGTTGGTGGGTGAGTGAGGGCTTATTTACTGCATTCAGTAACGAAGATTCCGTTAAAAAATATCCCCTAACAAGACGGGATGGGTGTACCAACCTAGTATGTTGTTTTGAATAAATGCGCATGAATAAATGGCTTGGTTCAGCTTCCCTGTTAAACATAGCTACGGTAATGTGTAACCACCAACTGAAATATACTTAGCTGGACACGCACCCCCCTTCTCCTAGTCCACCTCTCCAAGCGTGCGCGTGCGCAGACAGACAGACAGACAGACACATACACACCACACACAAACACACGCGCGCAACACACACACCAAACACACTGGTCGCGACGCGCGCGCACACACACATACACACACGCACGCACACACACACCCACACACACACACACACACACACACACACACACACACACACACACACCACACACACCCACACATACGCACATACATATTCATCCACCTACCACTCACACAGATATTCGAAAAAAACAAAACAAAACAAAAACGAAAAAAAAAAAACAAACAAACAAAAAAAAAACGAGAGACTGACGAGAAGAGAGGGGAGACTGGAGGGGAGAGGGGACACCTTCGTATTATACTAACAGACTTATTCGAATCTAATTTTATCGTTACAAAACATGCACATACTTATGAAGCTTTATATCACAGCACGATCATGCATACCCCCTTCATCTGAGCATCAGATACAGCTCTAATAAACTTGAATAAGGCATGTCTCCTCAATTGTGGGCATCAGCTGCAGAAGAAGGGATATTTCCCTCTACCCTGAACACCAATGACTCGTCTGAATCAGGCTCAAGCCCCTCCGTCTGGACATCAGGTGCGCTATATGTGCCATCAGGGGCACCGCCCTCTACCTGAAGCACCAATTTACAGTCTGAATCAGGCTCACGTCCGTCCCTCAGGGCAACAGGAACTTCGCTATCGGGAAACACGGACGGCACCTCCCTCAAACTTGCGACTGGCGTCAGGCACTATACAATCCAGGCATACCTCCTTCCAGCTGAACATCAGATACAGAATCAGGTACACCCCCTCCCTTCGTCCGGGCATCAGCTGCAGGGTTTTTGACGAGCAACATGTAGCAAGCCAACCACAAGAGAGCAAAACGGCCATACGCTCCTATTTCAACGACTTTCTCTTCTTCTGGGTGTAGACTGCGAACAAACCCTTAGCAGAAGGAAGATCTGGAGGTTCTTCTTCGAATGTCATTCGGAACACTCCTGCTGGTATTCGTCGACGGTGTTCACAGACAAGTCAGACAGGAAGACTTGTGGTGTGTGATGTCTAGACTGGCAGATCATACCTTTCCTTTGTCTTTCAAGGCAAGCATGGCAGCCGATGTTTGTTCGAAGTATTTATTTCACACCTGCAGAGTAGATGTTGTCTGTCTGCACACAAACTGTCCCCTATGAACATCTTCCACAGCACTCTTCAAAACGTCTGTTGACAGCTGTCCTCTCCACAGCCCCTTCTTTCTGGCACTTGTTCGCCATTATTGGATTACTAAAACGCTGCCATAACGTCTGAATGAGGACCAAACGGCACCTAAAAAACATCCTAAACAAGAAAAGAAAAAACGCAGAGTACTGCTTGCTGCCCGCATGTCCTTGTGTTTTTGGCTCAGCTGTTTACACACATAAATTTTGATACTCGGCCACCCCATGCTTCGTCTATGTTTAAAAAAAAAAGACCAAGTATTGATAATAATAAGATACAGCAATAACGTGATCCCTATACATGATGACACGTGATCGCCTACTACTAACAGCACATACTATTCATATGATGGTAATCTGTTTGTGATAACATGATGGTAGGACACGAACATATTCCTGGTTGCGACTGAGACCTGCCGGGTGGGCAGCTGGGACAACTGGCCCAACGAAGCCCAATCCCAACTTGTCTTCCTTGACATTAAAAAAAAAAAATCACATCACTGACAAACTGCGGGACAACTAAAAGCAAATGCTGGCACAGGATGTTGATTCAATTCTAGAAATTTCAGTTAAATAAATAAACCTTCACGTTCAAATCCTAGTGTCAATGCAAAACCGAAAAAACAAGAAAAAAAAGACCACGGATAAATGTTACCTACAACTCGAACAGAAGGCGTGCTGTTCAATTCGGTGCTAAAAGCACGTGCCTCCCCCCCGTCCCAAGCGTGTAGAGATGGTGCCCGATTACAGATTTGGTTATCAAAAAAAATATGGAACGAAAACGAAAAAGAATAATTATGTTTGTTTGCCTTTTTGTGTGGGTGACGCCTAGCCAATTCCCTACAAGCCCCATCCCCATCCCAACCCCCTTGCCCTTTTCCCCGTAAGTTTTGTTTAGTAAGAGCCAAATCAAGCACCATTGATGGAAAAAAGATTTGTTTTCTGGTGCACTAATCATGTTTTTTTTTCTTCCCCCCATGACATCGGCAGCTTTTTTGCATTGTTGTACCGATCTTCACATTATCACTGCGTGACATACAACGCCACTGTTCCGTATTGAAGTTTTGTCTTGTCGCTAATGGGCACAAAAAGCATATAACCCCTCCAGACAGCTCGACGTGCAAAATACGTAAACTACTCAGACATTAATACAGAGGCGGATTAAATCGTCTTTTTTCCTGCATAAAAGGGGGGAAAATGATGTAACACCGACAGTTCCAGACCCGAAATAAACAAAACTTTACAACAAAAAAAAAAAAAAAAAAAAAAAAAAAAGCCCCATGAAAACAGTGTTTTTGAGACATTAAACATATCATTAAGCACACTTGAGCTTTAACGGAAGAAATGGTCATACTGTGTCTGATAATAGATTCTGACGTGCTGGCTGGAGATCAAGACGATGATCTTGCTACGGTAACAAAAGGACCACTAGACTTCAACCATAAGGGGAGGGGTAGGGAGGGGGGGGGGGGGGGGGATAACCTGCAGTAATGCGCACGTGCTTTCTGTTTTGCTTGCCGCTTGTGATAGCCTGCATTTTTAACGCACCACTGACGTTCAAAGTTTGCATTTTTTTTTTATTTTTTATTTTTTTTTACCGCACGACGAGTCTGTCAAATCTTGACCTTCCTTCGTCTATAAATCTGTGCCAATTCACATAGCCTAAATATTTTCCCACCCCACAATCACCAGAGCCCAACACCACAAAAAACAAACCAATACCCTGTAATGAGTCAATGAGGCCATCTTTGCTCGAGTAATCGTTCTTTTTATTCTTCTTCTAATTTAGTTGAAATACAGTTCAGATCAACACTGCAGTACTGGAATACATATTACCACAAATAAACAATTAGCCGCCTTAGAGCATTGTCAAACAAATTTCCTTGAGATGGCATTGGTCCCCTTCGATCTTATAGGCCTATTACTCTACGTGAGAATTCATCATACTGGTGAAAGTCCCACATTCTGTATCGTTGGGAGGTAGGCCTTACTATGGTGATGATTTAGGGACGGGCACTAGTAGCCATTTTTTTTTTTTAATCCCTTGACATACAACTGACTGTATTGAAAATCTGTGACCAAGAAAGTCAAGTCAGCACACACACACACCCATCACACACACACCCACACACACACACACACACCCACCAATTAAAGTGATAAAAGTAAGGTTTAAAACAAACGGGTCATTGCCCATCAACTTAAATAGAGAGAGAGAGGGGTGGTTGAGAGAGACAGTGGGGGGGTGCGGGAAGGAGGGGGGAGAGATGGGATCGAAAAAACTATAAAACTATAATCCCACTGTGATAGAATCCCTGTCCCTCATACCAGTAAGCCAAATGTTTACAACATAACCGTCAATATATCATTACATTATCGTAAAATATCACACACACACACACCACACACACATCACACAACACACACACACACGACATCACACACACACAGTTTAAATTGATTTTAAATACCACTGAGAACCAAGCCTTTACCCTCTGTAAAAGTCTCAGATTGGAGTCAACAATCGCAAACAGTTTACTTTCAATAATTATTTATTTGGTCAGCGGATGATGAAGTGGGGCGCGGCGTATCCACATGTCACAAGTCTGGGTGGGCCACTGGACATGGCTGTCTGCATAGGGCAACCCCGTAGTCCATTTCAGCTTCGTGCCTGTCTGCCTGCAATCAAGTAATCAATTCTCACGCAAGAAAACAGAGCGAAGCTTTTTACTTTGTACTGTACTGTAACCTTGTACTGTACTTGTACTGTCACTGTACTGTACTGTATGCCCTGGTGGGACCTCTCTGGCGGGTTGCAAGTGGTCGCCTGAGCCTGACCAGATGACTCCGACTCACTATCGTGATGTCGCAGGTTTCATGAATCCGTCTTTAGCCAAAGTTACAGACTATCATCCAGAAAAACAAACAGCCTCGCTTCTCTCCCGCGACACGGAATCATTGTATCCCACCCGCGTAATGCTTATGTTTTTCAGGCGTTATGTTCAGAAAAGTCCACCAAAAAAGACTATCTGAAAGATCACACTTTACACACGCCCGCCCCGCTCGAACACACACTCACGGCAACTTCATCCACACCACACACACCACACACACACACACACACCAGGGCAGATAGAGTAGAGACGATGAAAGGGTGGGAGGGAGAGAGACCAGATGAATAGAAGAGAGAGAGAGAGGATGGGACGGCGGGGGGGGGTAGTTATGAGTCGTGCTTTCAAGAAACTGAGACACTGCCACTGTACGTCGCGGAAGTACAACAACAAACAAAAAACGACAAAAACACCTTTTCCTTCCCCCGCCCCTTAAACAGAAACGCCCTCACTACCACTATACACAAGCCACATGTGAAGCATCTACCAAGCAAATGCTGTTCCCCTTTTTTTCGAAGGGCTAGTGGCCCGAAGTGGCGCATCATGCTGCTTTTTTTCACAGCTGTGTTTAATTTTTATTTTCCAAGCGAACCGTTTACACTCACTGCGCGGGCGACTGGACGACTGTGATCTCCTAGGCTCCTCACTCCATTTGCGAAATCATTAAATATGTGCATGGAACCATACACGCGCTCAGTGTTGAGCTGAATGCTGTTAGTCAGTGGACATATTTACGTACAGAGGCAAACGAATTCCTTGTGCAAATCTACTTCAACCTTGGTTTACTTTCAGCGGTTGTTGTACAATCACCACCGTATTTCTCTTCACTGAGCTTTTGTCGTTCTTCATACTTATCCCAACACAAAGAAATTCTTGATCTCTGCCCTACACCCTATCTTTTTTTCTCGTCCGACCTTTTGTTGGTCGACAGGCTTGAACTACTCATCTCTGCAAGGCGAATTGCTATTCAAAAACACAGCTAAACCCTTGCTGTATTCTCGCCCTTTCGTTTCTGTATTAATCATTTCGTTCGTTCTTCACTTGCCTGGGCCGAAGATCTTCTGGTTCGAAACTCGTCGTTCGGTTTTCACGTTACATCCCAGTCCCAGTTTTCTTGTCTTAATTACTATTTTGTCACGCGACCCACGCCTTCGTCAATCTTCACACCTTGTTTGTTAGCTCACTCCTGCCGATTCTTCCAACTGTCCCATCCGATCTGTTGCACCTAATGGCTTTTTCTGTTTTTAGCAGGTATGTCAGATTTAATTTTGCGGGCATTATTTGACTTAAAAGGTCTGTTGCTATTCAAATGTAACACTGGGGATAAGATCAACACGTATTCCCTGCACATGTCGTTAGAGTCATGGTTCTCGTTTCCGATAAGCCGACCAGACGTCTTCTGCGCTGTTGTGTGTCCCACACCGTTCACATACAGTGCATTGTTGTATTCCGATTGTCTTGAAAGCTGATCGAGACTGGTGTTCTTAATTGCGTGCTATCGTGTGGAGCGGCGCGACACACATCAACTCTTGTCCTTGCTTCACGGAGCTCATTTAATGGCCGGTCCAGGGTTTCCCGGCTGCTTATGCCCACAAAGTGAGTCGTGATTTCACAACACAACAATGAATCAAACGTCAACAACGCTGCCGAGCCATCAAATGTCGGTGACCGGGGAAACAGTAGGGGTAGTTGGGCGGGCATGGGCGGTGTTTTCAGTGGGGAGACAATCCTGTGGGAGGAAAAGCAATGGTACTATGCTTGCGGTCTACGGCTCGGTCTCGAAAAGCATAAGATAGTTAGGAAGGAATCGACAAGAAAAATATGAATAAAACAGCAGCGAGAAACGGAACATATGAACCAAATAAAACGAATGGACCATCTATTCGCCTCTCTACTCCTGGTCTCGTGATGAAACAGAGACATGAGAAGAAAAAAAAGACCTAGCAGCACCACTTAAAGGAAGGTGGAGATAATACATAAACCTTGAAAATGAAACGAATACAAAAAATAACAATGAAAGAAAGATAAATGGGAAGGAAAAGATGAAAGAAAAGAAGGTGAAAAAAAAAAGGTTTAAAAAAGAAAAGAAAAAAATAATGTCTTAAAACATAAAAACACACCCCGTTCCACCTCCTAGTCCTCTCCCACACCGCGCCTCAAACTGGATCAGAACCTAGAA
>JADBJO010006155.1:17500-32500 GCA_016801955.1 Conus betulinus
TAAGACAACCCCCTTCCCCCCTACCACTCTCTCTGTGCATCTAACAGTACCCCCAAAGGTTCCTGTCCATCTAACAGTACACCCAAAGGTTCCTGTGCATCTAACAGTACACCCCAAAGGTTTCTGTGCATCTAACAGTACACACACAAAGGTTCCTATTCATCTAACAGTACCCCCAAAGGTTCCTGTCAATCTAACAGTACACCAAAGATTCCTGTCCATCTAACAGTACACCCCAAAGGTTCCTGTCCATCTAACAGTACACCAAAGGTTCCTGTCCATCTAACAGTACCCCAAAAGGTTCCTATTCATCTAACAGTACCTCCAAAGGTTCCTGTCCATCTAACAGTACCCCCAAAGGTTCCTGTCAATCTAACAGTACATCCAAGGTTCCTGTCTAACAGTACACCCAAAGGTTCTTGTCCATCTAACAGTACACCCAAAGGTTCCTGTCCATCTAACAGTACACCTAAAGGTTCCTGTCCATCTAACAGTACCCCAAAGGTTCCTGTCCATCTAACAGTACCCCCAAAGGTTCCTGTCAATCTAACAGTACACCAAAGGTTCCTGTCCATCTAACAGTACACCAAAGGTTCCTGTCCATCTAACAGTACACCAAAGGTTCCTGTCCATCTAACAGTACACCAAAGGTTTCCTGTCCATCTAACAGTACCCCAAAGGGTCCTGTGCATCTAACAGTACACACAAAGGTTCCTATTCATCTAACAGTACCCCCAAAGGTTACTGTCCATGTAACAGTACACCCCAAAAGTTCCTGTCCATCTAACAGTACATCAAAGGTTCCTGTCCATCTAACAGTATCCCCAAAGGTTCCTGTGCATCCAACAGTACATCCAAAGGTTCCTGTCCATCGGACAGTACACCAAAGATTCCTGTCCATTTAACAGTACACCAAAGGTTCCTGTCCATCTAACAGTACACCAAAAGTTCCTGTCCATCTAACAGTACCCCCAAAGGTTCCTGTCAATCTAACAGTACATCCAAAGGTTCCTGTCTAACAGTACCCCCAAAGGTTTCTTGTCCATCTAACAGTACACCCAAAGGTTCTTGTCCATCTAACAGTACCCCCAAAGGTTCCTGTCCATCTAACAGTACACCCAAAGGTCCTGTCCATCTAACAGTACCCCAAAAGGTTCCTGTTCATCTAACAGTACCCCCAAAGGTTCCTGTCCATCTAACAGTACACCCAAAGGTTCCTGTCCATCTAACAGTACCCCCAAAGGTCCTGTGCATCTAACAGTACACCCAAAGGTTTCTGTCCATCTAACAGTAAATCCAAAGGTTCCTGTCCATCTAACAGTACCCCAAAGGTTCCTGTCCATCTAACAGTAAACCAAAGGTTCCTGTCCATCTAACAGTACACACCCAAAAGTTCCTGTCCATCTAACAGTACCCCCAAAGGTTCCTGTCCATCTAACAGTACACCAAAGGTTCCTGTCCATCTAACAGTACACCAAAGGTTCCTGTCTATCTAGCAGTACATCCAAAGATTCCTGTCCATCAAACAGTACACCCAAAGGTTCCTGTCCATCTAACAGTACACCCCAAGGTTTCTGTCAATCTAACAGTACCCCAAAGGTTCCTGTCCATCTAACAGTACACCCAAAGGTTCCTGTCAATCTAACAGTACACCAAAGGTTCCTATCCATCTAACAGTACACCCAAAGGTTCCTGTCCATCTAACAGTACACCCAAAGGTTCCTGTCCATCTAACAGTATACCCAAAGGTTTCTGTCCATGTAACAGTACACCAAAGGTTCCTGTCCATCTAACAGTACACCAAAGGTTCCTGTCCATCTAACAGTACACCCAAAGGTTCCTGTCCATCTAACAGTACACGCAAAGGTTCCTGTCCATCTAACAGTACATCCCAAAGGTTCCTGTCCATCTAACAGTACATCAAAGGTTCCTGTCCATCCAACAGTACCCCCAAAGGTTCCTGTCCATCTAACAATACACCCAAAGGTTTCTGTCTAACAGTACCCAAAGGTTCCTGTCCATTAACAGTACCCCAAAGGTTCCTATTCATCTAACAGTACCCCCAAGGTTCCTGTCCATCTAACAGTACACTCAAAGATTCCTGTCAATCTAACAGTACACCCAAAGGTTCCTATCCACATCTAACAGTACACCAAAGATTCCTGTCCATCTAACCCTACACCCCAAAGTTCCTGTCAATCTAACAGTACCCCCAAAGGTTCTTATCCACATCTAACAGTACACCCAAAGGTTTCTGTCCATCTAACACTACACCCAGAGGTCGTGAGGTCTGCTGGGGGGGGGGGGGGGGGGGGGGGCAGGGGGGGGGGGGGTTACCTCATTTCCAAATATGGGCAACAAGACGGAAGGCACGCGTGATGCGTCTTTATCGGATCCGCAAAAAGCCTGAGAGAGAGAGAGAGAGAGAGAGAGAGAGAGAGAGAGAGAGAGAGAGAGAGAGAGAGAGAGAGAGAGAACATCACTGAACAAAAAGATAGCGCAGTGACCTGTGCTTTTGGGACCCCGCCTCACCCTGTTTGGGGTTGACTAGTATGCCCAGATAAGGCCGTGACATACGTGCTTCTGTGCAAAAGAAATCTCCAGTGGAAGACGTTGCCACAGCTGGTCGACCTGTCAGGAAACCTGACATGTACCGCCACACCCCTCCACCACACGCTTCAGGAATTTATTCACAAACACGGTAAACGCATACGCAAACAAGCGGGCTCTCTCTCTCTCTCTCTCTCTCTCTCTCTCTCTCTCTCTCACACACACACACACACACACACACACACACACACACACACACACTTAAGAGGCACAGAAAATATTCCGGCAAAATACAGGCCACGTCATATCTCCGTTAGGAAATACTTATGGAATACATGAACGTGTTTTCGTTACTTACAACTACGTCCGTGGAAAGCAGTCGAGAGTGGAAATCGGTGAGTAAACGAGACGTACACAATTTCCATTAATCTGAGTGCCACATAATGTGAACCATTACAAGTGCACGTCAAACCACAGCAAACTACCGATGTGTTGCACTGGTCTGCGTTTACATCCCACCCCCCCCCCCCTTTTTTTTTTTTCTTTTGGTTGCTTTCTGCCATCCACAGTTACCGCCCCTCCCCCCTCCCCTCCCTCTTCTCTCTCACGGTGGTTGGAAGTCCTCTGCCATCATCTTTCCTATAACGGCAACAAACTGGCATCCTTGCCGCCGACACTGACACACCTCAGTGGCCGGTGCCTGAGAACAGACTGAGCGGCGAAACTGGACTGGGAAGTTATACTACTCCTTGATCTGTGCACACCTTGACATCGCCATCTCTCTCCTTACAAACGCATCCACAGAAGTTCTTCTTTGACAAAATCCTATGGCGAAGGCTCCTTCTCCTGCCATATTCCCTCCAAACTGGAAACTACCCGTTTAGTCTGTGTTGCAAGGCAAATCTTTTTGTTTTCCCGAGGAGCATTCTCTTGACTCTAACCATCACTCTTTCGTTTCAATCCTTACCTCTGTTACTGTTATGCATGACGCGAGCGCGCGCGCGCGCTCGCATGTGTGTGTGTGTGTGTGTGTGTGTGTGTGTGTGTGTGTGTGTGTGTGTGTGTGTGTGTGTAACTGTGTGTGAGAGTGTGTGTGTTGTGTGTCCTCTCTCTCTCTCTCTGTGTGTGTGTGTGTGTGTGTGTGTGTGTGTGTGTGTGTGTGTGTGTGTGTGTGTGTGTGTGTGTGTGTGTGTGTGTGAGTGAGTGCGTGTGAGTGCGTGTGTGTGCGTGCGTGCGTGAGTGTGTGTGTGGTGTGTGTGTGTGGTGGTGGTGGTGGTGGTGGGTGGTGTGTGTGTGTGTGTGTGTGTGTGTGTGTGTGTGTGTGTGTGTGTGTGTGTGCGTGTGTGTGTGTGGGAGAGAGAGACAGAGAGAGGGGGGGGGGGGGGGGGGGGGGGGGGGGGAGATAGGGTGATGGGATTTGTGTTTGAATGCATGTACAGCTTTTGTTCGATTTTAAGAGCTTAATGCATATTCTTTACAACAAAGTTCAGCCAGTCAGAAATCATCATAGAGGAAGCCGGCTGTGTGCAAGAACAAAGGCAGAGGCATAGTCTGACCATTACCAGATCCTTGCCTGTGACAGCTCGGAAAGGGGTACCTGCATTATTCAGTTAGGTGCTGAGCATAACTACACACGCCTTCATGAGTTCTTTGATCTTGCAACCTTCATGAAAGTCAACACAACTATACATACTAATAGATTTTTGACAAACAGACTCTACTCCAATCATGCTAACACGCTCTGTCCATGTGGACAAAATAAATAAATAAATGAATAAGTAAATAAATAGATAAATGGATATAGTAAAAAGCTTTTCTTCTTCATCCTCACCTTGTCGCAGGTTCACTGACTGTTGGTGATTAATCTGTCAGGTATATTCAAAATGAGTATTTTTCTTCCGCAATAATCGAAAATATCAACATATTAATTTGACATTGTGACCTTGAACTTTGACAACACATAAACGTGAAAACAAGCGGAAGGCATGAGATTTGTAGACATTCTCATTGTGTATCCACACTAGTCCAAGTTTCACAGACATACACACACACACACACACACACACACACACACACACACACACACACACGCACGCACGCAATTTCACCTAGACTCTCATCGTTGAACCATTTTCTCACTAATACCTTCGTCACCAACAATTTTATTAAAACCGCATTCGACGCGAAGAATTCATTTCAGCAGGAGAAAAACAAAACAGAGCAACAACGAGTCGGTATTTTTTGACCCAGGAAGAATCGAGTATGTCTTCATCACTGGAATTTTCTCTTAAACGACATTTGAAAGCAGAGAGCTCACTTCAATTACACACACACACACACACACACACACACACACACACACACACACACTTCGATCTGGGCAGGACATTATTCTTTTTAAATCTCCCCAGGGCTCAGGTAGACAAAAAGCTTTACCTGCTCCCAGGCAAAACCACCTGCCCATCGACCGGCGATAATTGTAAAGTCTGCAAAACACTGAATGAGGAAGAATGCAGAGGACACAATTCATCATTGTCTGCCTGTCAACAAGTGGCCAAAAAAGCAGACACCTTTGTGCTCCATTCTGATCGGTCCATGTCTTCTGATTCCGGCAGTCGTCTGACAGAATACGTCACGATGTCGATGTTGTAAACAGTAACTTCAAACTGTACATTCACGAAGCGACATCTCAGACCGTCACAATGATTATCCAGTAAAAGCAAACTAATTCTGAGCTTTAATTTTCACGAAGCAGATGCTTAAAAAAAAATACTGCTCTTGACCAAGGGATGGTTGCGGCCTACGTGCCCGACACACTAGTACTCGCCTGCCTTTGGCACTCGGGCAGTCGTGAACTGACCCTCCAAGCCAGGTAACACGCGCGTGAGGAACTCGAGTGTAAAGCTTCTTTTGAAAGTATGGATCTTCTCGCACCAAGGAAGCCCGCGGAAGATAGGATGCGAGGCACGGTGAGTGTCACCAATTCCTGAGCTGTCTCTGGCAAACGTCACCGATATCAGCTCAGTGGCAACGACTGCATACATCATGTCGATGATTGGCAGCCCAGCTGAGCACGAGTTGAGTATATGTAGGAGGAGTCAGAAGCCAGTGAGAATCACAAAACAAAAGAAAAAAACAAGACGGAGATTCACTATAAAAACATACCAATTCCTGACACTCAAATTGTAATCTAATATACATTTTATGGCAATGTGCTTCGTTGGAAAATCGTAAAAGTCTGTATTAGGTCTCTTTTGAGAACTAATCCCGCACTGGTCCAACCAGTAAACGCAACAACGCGCCTGCATAGCACCTGCCACCCAGTGGAGAGGAATAAAGTCACGAAGTAAGTATAAGAAGACTGATAAACAAGTGACAGCTGCGAACACGAGAAGACGTCTTTCACCGAGAAGAAAAAAACAAACGGGTGACTGACTGACAAACAGCAGAACAAACAAATCACTGACTGGCAAAGAAGAGGAGAAATAAAATCGTTTATTTACAAAATGAAAAACGTAGCAAGAAGCCCCAAACAAGCAAAACAAGTCACTGACTGACAAAGAATAGGAGAAGAAACAAACCATAACCTGACAGCGGTGATGAAACAAGTCAAAAAAACTGTTAAGCGGATACGAAAATAGTCCCGAACTGACAGACGAAGGAGTAACGAGTCTTTCGACTGATAATTGAAAGCGCCCACACGCATCGAAGACGGCGAGGCGCACACACAGATACACGACGAAAACAGAAATGCCCAGCAGCAGTCTCCGTCATGATTACGTTGCCCGTCACAGCCTTGAGTCTTGATATAGGCACGGTATCAGCTTTGTTTCATCCGTGCGGGGCTGACGCCCTCTCCCGGTCCCCCCCCCCACCCCCACCCCCCCGCCTCCTTACCTCCCACGTCCTTTTTTTTTTTTTTTTTTTTTTTTTAAATATTTTTCAATAGACCCCCACGTCTTTTCTTCAATTTTTGGCCCCACGGAGCGTAACGTGTTTTTTGTTTTTGTTGACGGTTTTGATGGTTTATTTTTGTTGTTTCTGCTGTAGTGTGCGTTGTTTGTTTATTCAAACATACAAGTCAGCGTGTTTGCGACGTCTCTTTGACAGGACAGAAACGAAAACTGGGGGGTAGGAAAAAACCAGGCATGTCAATAAATGGCGTCTTTCTATCGTAACGCTCTACAATCGGTGAACACCACGCCTAATGGGCACCAATCGTCAGAAAGTTTACAGTGCTTGGCGAATTGCGCAGCCTGACTCATATATATATATATATATATATATATATATATATATATATAGTCAAAATAGATAAAAATCCAGACAAACAAGATTAAAACATTCCAATTTTTTCGGATTTATTTGCCTTCGTCAGGGGGTACAGACTGTGACAGTAAAAAGCTCGCATTCTCCACCCTCAGATCCTGAACACGAATCACGAATGTATGCAGTAGGGAAAAGGCACCTCAATTAAAATATTTTAACTTTAAAATAAAACGTTGAGTAAAAAAAACATTTCTTCAATAGGAAACGTAAAAATTAGGATGGGAGTGAAGGGTGAGGAGAGAGAAGAGAGTATAAGAAAGAAGCAAGGGGAGAAAGGAGAGATCGAGGGAAGAGAGAGACGATAAGAAACGGAAACGCACAAAAGGAAGGACGGCCCCAATTCTAACAATATTGTAGTTTAAAAGGGGGGGGGGGTGGGGGGGGGGGGGGTGGGGTGGGGGGGGTGGGGGGGGGGGGGGGGGCAACCGAACACGGGGGGGGGGAAGGTGGGGTTTAAAGGTGAAGGAGGAGGGTGGGGGGGTTTGGAGGTTTTTATTTTGAAAGGACGAAGAAAGAGTGAGATAAACAGACATAGAGACAGAGAGACAGACACAGAGAGAGAGAGAGAGAGAGAGAGAGGAGAGAGGAGAGAGGAGAGGAATGAAAGAGTAGGGGGAGAGAGGACAGATAGACATCTATACAGACAGACAGGCATAGGCAGACAGACAGACAGGAACCAGAATATCGGATAGGCAGAAAGAAACAGAAAGGAGGGTAGGGAGGTTTCTAGGATATATAATCAGACCTAGTGGGAGTTAAGAGGGGAAGGAGAGAAAGAATGCAGAAATGTTGAGGGGGGAATGGGGGGCGGGGGAGGAGGGAGGAAGACTGCTGGGGTGGGATAGGGTGGATGGGTACTGGTGGGAGATGGGAGGGGAGAGGTTTTGAAGGAGGAGGAACGTTGAGGTAGGGGAGTAGGGAAATAAATGGGGGAGGGAGAAGGGGATGGAGAAGGGGTGGGGAGCGGGGGGTCGATTGCGACGATGGAGTAGGTCAAAAGGCAGAACGTCGAGGAGGAGAAACGATGGGGGAACAGCGTGCTGAAAGAGGCTACATCTTTCCCTACATGATTTCCATCCAACTTCATGTATATCATATACATTACTCAAATTCCCACCTTCTCATCAAACATTACCATATGCATACAAATACCACCATTAACATACGTATAATTCACACTTATTGCATGCGCTCACCATAAGATGCACGCATTTTCACGCGCACTACACACACACACAACCACACACCCACACACCAAACACACACACACACACACCACACACACACACACACAACCGCTGGCGCACCGCGCCGCCACATGGTGCCCGCACAACACATGCACATGCGCGCGCGCCCGCCACACACAGACAACAATACACAGAGATCTTGCCTTAAAACAGCCCCCCCCCCCCCCCCCCCCCCCCGGGGGGAATTAATAGATAGATAGGGAAATATACAATATAGACTGTAAAACCAAAAAGAAAAGAAGAGTAGTTTACTCAAGTTTGGTTGAGACCAAATGGATAAAGTGTGTTTCGAGTTTGCTCATCAATCATAATGATTTTGTGCGCACACACCACACAACACACAAACACACACACACACACAAACAACACACACCAAACACACATGTCTATATCTCATCCTATCTAGCTATAATATAGTATATGTTATATATCATCTACATATATTATATAATATCGAATATATATAATATATATATTAATGGTGTTGAGCAAAAACCACACAACAATTTTTTACCAAAAAGTGCTCAACCCGAGTTTTTGGTAGGCGCATCCTGTTAAAAACAAATTGATTAAAATGTGAGCATTAAAACCAAACTTAAACGGTTTTTCTTGCTGGTTTGCCAGTCGTTCCTAGCAAAGAAATCAACGTTGTAGGGTTTTTAATGCTTACATTTAACTCAAATTTTATTAACAAATACTAAGATTGGTTGAATGTGTTTGTACCAACTTACTTCTTCCCCCTCATCCGCTGAGAGGAGTACCCTTTTCTCCCACCCCACCCCTCAATCATTTTCTTCCCTTTTTTTTATCCCTCCCTCCCCCCCCCCACCCCCGCCCCCTCCCCCCTCCCTCCCCCCCCCCCCCCCTTTACTCGCACCCTCCGTGGTCCCCCGTGGCTCTCCTCTTTTGTTTTTCGCGATTGGTATGGCATTGAGGGGGCATGCATCAAAATTTTTTATTTTCTGTTTGTATTTTGCAATGTTGGGTAGATGCCCACTTTCAGGGACGTTGGTTTGTGTGTGTTGTGTGTGTGGTGGTGTGGTGTGTTGTGTGGTGTTGTGGTGTGTGTGGTGTGTTGTGGGTGTGTGTGGTGGTGTGTGTGGTGTATGTTGGTGTGTTGTTGGTGGGTTGTGGGTGGTGTTTCAGTTGCAGTTCAGTGGTTTAATTTTTAATTCCTTTTCATCGCCAAGGAAATGAATATAAGACAACTTTTTATTAAAAACAAAACAAAAAAAAAAAAAAAAAAAAAAAAAACTCCACACTTATTTAATTAATTAATCACTCTACAGCATTAGTCCCCTTTCAAACCCCATCTGATATGCATTAATATGGACATGCAGTGAGATACCCTAGAGTACAACAAACAGTGTTTGATTCTTTTATAAAAATTTTGGCAACCATGTGGACCTGCGAAAATACCATGGCAATTTCAGCAACATATTCACCATAGAAGACAGTAGTAACATTATTCAAAGTTTATTCAGCCTGAATACCTTTCTCCCCCTCTACAGTGGGTTGGGTCAACAACTGAGCAATTTTTTTAGCAAAACCAAAGATTGTATTGCCACATAATAGTTTTCTTCCTTTCTGCATACACAAGAACTACATGTTGTGTGTGTTGGTTTTTGTGCGGGTTGTTGGTTGTGTGTGGTGTTTGTGAGTGTGTGGTGTTGGGGTGTGTGTTTGGGTGTGGTGTGGTGTGTTGTGGTTGTGGTGTTGTGGTGTGGTGTGGTGCGTGTGTGTGTTGTGTGGTGTCGAAGTGTGGGTGTGGTTTGTTTTACGCACTGTTTTTAAACAATAATAAACACTCTCCATACAATTGTTTTTTTAACGTCCTCTGTTCTTTGTTCTTTTCCTCTTTCTCTTCCGGTGCCCCCCCCCCTCTTCTTTTTTGTCTTTCTTTTCCCTTCTTCTTCCCTCTTCTTTTTCCTTGTCTTTTCCCCCTCTCTTTTCTTCTTCGCTTTCACTTGTAAGTTCTTTCTCTTCTTCCTTCTTTCTTCTTCTTCCCCATTTTTTCTTTTGCCTGCGCGTTTCGTTTTTTTCGTCGCCCCCTTCTTGGTTCTTTTGTTCTTCTTCTTTCTTCGCCCCCCCCCCTCTTTCTTTCCTTCCCCCCCATTCTTTCTCTTCCCCTTGCTTTGTCCACTTTTCCTTTGGTTCTTTTCCTTCTCGGGGTTCTTTTCTCCTTCCTTTCTATTTCCCCCCCCCCCCCCCCCCCCCCCCCCCCCCCCCCCCCCCCCCCACCCGCCCCCCCGCCCCCCCCCCCCCCCCCCCCCCCCCCCCCCCCCCCCCCCCCCCCCCCCCGCCCCCGCCCCCCCCCCCCCCCCCTCCCCCCCCCCCCCCCCCCCCACCTCCCCCACCCCCCCCCCCCCCCCCCCCCCCCCCCCACCCCCCCCCCCCCCCCCCCCCCCCCCCCCCCCCCCCCCCCCCCCCCCTTGTTTTTTTTTTTTTTTTTTTTTTTTTTTTTTTTCCGTCACTGTTTTTTTGTTGCATATTTTACCATCTAAAGTACTTTATAACTGTTTTCTACCCCTGTAAAAGGCAATTGGTTTTTTATGTCTTGTGACCTTTTATTTTTTATTCTTTCCGTTCATCATCCCAGGTTTTTAAAAAAACGTTTTCCGTTTTATTTAACGTTTAGGGAGTTTTTGGCTGCGCCGGGTGTATGCATGCAGCTTTGGGGTTGCGTTCTGTGGTTTTGATTGTGTTGTGGAGACCAACCTTTCCTTTTCCTGCCCTCCCCCTTCCGCTTAGGCCCTCCCCCCCCCCCCCCCACCCCACCCGCCGCTTTTCCCTCCCCGTCCCCCCCCCACCCCCCACACCCCACCTCCCCCCCGTGCTCCTGCTCTTTTCCCGCGATTGTATGGTTTGAGGGGGTGGCATGCATGAAATGTTTATTTCTGTTTGTATTTTTTTTTGGCATGTGGGGGAGATTCTTTTTCTTCCACGGAATGTTGTTGGCGTTGGTGGGGTTGGGTGGACGGGGGTCCACGGACAGGTGGGTTGGGGAGGGAGTATGGAAGGAAAAAGAGAACCAGTTCGCGGATGTGGGTGAGAACATGACATCTGTGAACCGTTTTCAGCATTTGATGACTGGATGCCTGGCCTCATTCTTGTCACAAATTTCCCCTGAGGTCGGAAACAATATTGGGAACAAAAATTATGAGTGTTCTGTTTATCTTCATTTTGTGTGCGTTTATATATATATAATAACTATAATATATCTATATAATATACACACACACATCTAACATATATTATATATCTTATATCTGAACGCACTTTGAGACTATTTTGATGGATATTATATATATATTATTGAAATGACATAACAAAGCCTTTGCTCTTATGTCTCCAGATTGTAATAAATAGGGGTTGTGATATAAGCCTATCATATCTGCAGCGTGGTAGATGATTCTGGCCTTTCGTTTTTAAGAAGAATGCTATCCCAGAAAAAGGCCTGGTGTGGCAATACCGTAGTATGTTTTGTTGAGTTTTTTCAAAAAAACTAAACTAAAGGTGCCACCTAAGAAGCAAAAGAAAAATCATGAAAGAGCCAAAAGCAAAACAATCCTACATTTCTTGTGAAAAGTAGAAAATATAAAAAGATAACCTCTTAAGACACAAGGCTGCTGAGGGTCAGTTCTTGGAATGAATCTACAAGGGACTAAATTACAATAAAACAAATAAATTCCAAGGAATAGTACCGGCACCATTCTAACATATATTATACCTGGAACTGAGAGAGGACGAGGTTTTTTTGGCGCCAGAAACGTCAGGAGTTTAGTCGAAAGCTGAACACATTGGTAAACTAGTCGATTTAAAAACTTACATCACAAGATTTTGAACAGACAAAAATGCATTAAGTTAGTATCTAAATCGAATACAGTACGATATTTTCGAAGACGGTTTTCAGAGTTTCCTTGGGCAGTTTCTTTTGTTCAGACGACATGGGTGAAAGAAATCATGGAAAGTAGCCGAGTATCGTAGACAGGGTGAACAGAGGTGGACTCAGGAAAGGAGGAGCTAACTTCCTCATATTTGAATCTTTAAAAAATACGTAGTCTGTGAAACCGGCAGGGAGTTCAAGTGGTTTTGCAAATTAGTAGGATAGATGTAGTTTCGCCTTGAAAGTCACGTTTCGCCAAGATTGATAGTTGAAATTCCAAACGTTTTCCCTCTGAGGCAGCCACAGGTGGGGGGGGGATTTCTCCCAACAATTAAATCCTCCTATAGCTGACACAACCCCATAACCTTTACAAATTAAAATAATTTCAATGTAAAAACGTAAATCCGCCCAACTGATGACCCCATGAAATGTTACAAAATTAAATAATGTCAATTACGGAAGCAACTGATGAACCCCCTGAAATGTAGAAACAGCATGTTAACAGATATGAATGCATACATGAATCATAAGTGTACTTTTCTGATTGGCTTGCGTCCTTTCTTCTGTTCCTTCTTCATAAAAAATACTTCGCCTTGTAATGTAGGAAAGGGTGAGGGGGAGGTCAATCCATGTTTGTTGGTGGTTTTTGTCTTGTTTCTTTCTGCCGTTTTTGTTTTCTGGTCCCTTTTTTTTTTTACCTCCTGCTGCCGCTTGTCCTTTTGCGAGAAAAGATACGAAATGTGCCCCCTGATAATACACTGCAAAAGAATAAAAAGCTTAAACCAAATTATTTACTGACTAATAGAGAGAGAGAGAGAGAGAGAGAAGAGGAAGAGGAGAAGAGAGGAGAGAGATCCAACGATTAAACAACCTATTAAGAAGTTGCTTCCGTGTTTTTAATCGTTTCTAATTATTTCATCTTCGATACAGAGAAGAATGCGGAACACTTTTCTAAATCCCCAATCCTTCCAAAATCATCTCCCTCCCAATCCCATCCTCCATCCCCCCCATCCCCCCTTCTAAATCCCAAATCCCCCCCCCCGCCGCCACCCCCCATCCCCCCCCCCGCAATCCCCCCTCCCCCCCCATTCAATCTAAATTCCCCCCATCCCCCCCCCCCCCCCCCCCCCCCCCCCCCCATCCATCCCCCCCCCCCCCCCCCCCCCCCTCCCCTCCCCCACCCCCCCCCCCCCCCCCCCCAAAAAAAAAAAAATCCCAAAAAAAATCCCCCTCCCCCCCCCCCCCCCCCCCCCCCCCCCCCCCCCCCCCCCCCGACAACAACACACAATCCAAATCCCCTGCCCACCGGGGTGACTGGCAGAGAATACTTTACCCAATGTTCCACTCATAATCTATAGTGTATTAAGTGTAATATCAGGGATGCAACGAATCTCTGCACCCAGTTTTTACTTTTTACTCCTTAACGAACGTTTACTCTCGTACACACACAGACAACACAACAACAACACACTCACACACACCACACACACACACACAACACCCCCACACACACACAACACACACAACACACACCACTCATTCATACACACAAAAGATTTAATGTGTACGTAATAAACGATTCGATGAAGGAACTTGTTCGTTCTTGCAACATTCACACGCATTTCGCGAAAAGACGGTTCTATGAATTGCTCCCCCTCCCGTGCTTTGCCCCCCCCCCCGCCCCCCCCCCCCCCCCCCCCCCCCCCTCCCCCCCCCCCCCCCCCCCCCCCTCGCCCCCCCCCCCCCCCCCCCCCCCCCCCCCCCCCCCCCCCCCCAATGCTCATGCTCCCCCCCCCCCCCCCCCTCAAATCATCAGTCGCAAAAAGTCATCAAAATCACGCTCTTAAACAACCCAGGTTTTCCTAAGTGTATGTGGTATCAACCGGCATATACCTTACCGTAATTATTGTGTTTAAAAACCTACACACACGCGGGCGCGCGCGCGCGCGCTCAGACAGACAGACAGGCAGACAGACAGACAGACAGAACACACACACACACACACACACACACACAACACACACACAATATATGACACCCCCACAACACACACATCACCTCACAAGTGCACACTCACTTATACACACACGTTCGCAGTAAATAAAACTAAGGATCCTAGACCATTTACGTTTCTCAATTGAAATGTGTTTTGGTCATTTGTATCTCCCACTGGAAGGCCCCGTCACAGTCTGCCCCATCTTCTGAAAGTCTTCATAGCGTTAGTCTTGAGATTAGGCCAATATTTGTTTGTTTGGTAAGGTTTCTTGCTCTTCCTTTTTAGTCTGGGTGTGCAAGCCCAACTTCCTTTCCTGATGCTGAGTTCTGTAAGCTGGTCTATGGTACGGTGACTTCGATCTTGTTTTGATGATTCTTCAGGTATCTTATCAGCACAACATTATAAATCCACTGGTTATTGTTGCCTTGCCCGCCAGTGTGTCTGCTCTCTCATTTCCCTTGACACTAGTATATCCCGGCGATCTACGAATGTGAGCCTTTTTTCAATGAAAAGGCGGCAATTACTTCATGCTAGATTCTAATTCCATTTTCCACTTTTTTGAAGTACGTTCATTGATACGGTCAGTGATATTGCTTGTTGAGTTCGAAGTCTGAACGCAGATGAAACCCAGTGGAGAACTTTTGTCACTGCTCGAAGTTTGTGTGCACCACTGTCCTCCTGTATTGTGTGGTCAGTTAGCTTCACCGTGTATGCAGGTCGACTTGCCCTTGGTAACGGAGCGTCGGTGTATATCACGATGTTCTCTTTTTTGTTGACGTTTTATAGCCGCACCTGAAGTTGTGCGTTTGGCTTTGCCATAGGGTCATTCTCGAATGATTTCTAAGCTCTGTTGGGGACGGCAGTCTGATAGAGGCTTATGAAGTTTGTCAGATTACTTTTCCCATCCCTTGATTTCTTTGAGTTCTCATATTTGGCACACAAGCTGTATGTTGTCCTTTGCTTCTCCTATGCATGATTTTCTACGTTCTAGA
>JADBJO010006155.1:37500-40000 GCA_016801955.1 Conus betulinus
GAAGGTTCTCAAGTTACTTGGGATGAATCGGGTCAGTCAGCTTATCATAAATCTTCAGTACAGTACAAAAGCAGCAGCAACAAAGGGTATTAGAGTGTGATTCATTACGTACCTACACATAAGTACGTCTCTGTCTGTCTGTCTGTCTGTCTGTCTGTCTCTGTCTCTCTGTCTCTCTCTCTCTCTCTCTCTCTCTCTCTCTCTCTCTCTCTCTCTCTCTCTCTCTCTCTCTCTCTCCTACAGCGAAATTTAAACAAGCCTGGATTCGAGTCACCGCATGAATACGAATGTATACCAGTTTTACTTGTGAGTGCGGAGACACGTCCGCCCGACTTGTACCTTTTCCGTCTTGATGAATGTGCACACTGTGCGTCTGTTCGGATGACAAGGAACAATGGCAATGAGGATGATGATGGTGACAATAACAGCAATGAGCCCTGTGCGATCAAACACATCAGCAACCTTTTGGTACATGTAGAGACCAACTTGACGGACACTCACCAACAAGGATCCCCACTACTCCCAACCCCTCAGCTAATTTTACGCTACAATAGAAGGAAGGGTGGCCGCGAGGGTAAAGCACAATGGTAGGAAGCTATACAATCTGGAGTCCATGGTTTAAGTCGTGCATGAAGTTTTTTTACCCCATCGTTTACGCTGGACTTTAAATTAAAGTCCGAGTGCTAGTCTTTCGAATTAGATGGTAAACCGAGGTCCTGCTTGCAGCTAACACATAGCCTCATCAAGAGAAAGAAAAAAAAAAAAACCTTCAAAGGCGGCACGCAATGGCGCTTTGTTCGTCAAACTGCTGGAGAAAAACTCATACTGATGGGTACATAAAAAAATGGACACACACACACACACACACACACACACACACACACACACACACATACACACACGCGCGCGCGCATGCGTGTGTGTGTGTGTGTGTGTGTGTGTGTGTGTGTGTGTGTGTGTGTGTGTGTGTGTGTGTGAAACATGTTCACAATTTAGTAGTGTCAGTAAACGTAAACAAGTGTTCTAACAATTTCTTCCATCATTATGTTAATGACCTGGCAAAGATTCGAAGGTTGTATATATAATATATATATATATATATAATATATATATATATATATATATATATATATATATACGGTCAGAAAAGGGAGCTATGAGACACACATGGGCGTCTGGCGGTACGTTCTCAAGGGACAGCTCCCCGAATTTCACACACAGCTAGTTGTAGTCATGATAAAGTTGTACACACAGGGGACAACACTGCTGACCGTTTTGCATTGGTGGGGTCCAAGTTCCTTCGTTATCTCCAATGAAGTTAAAAGCTCTAGAAGTAGTCTGAATCCCTGCTGGACACTGAATTCACTTGCGAGGATTACAGAATCTTTTTTCTTTTTCTTTTTTTTTCCCCCCCTTTTTTGATTGAAGGGGAATACAACAGTTTTATAAGCGACCACAAATCCAAGTTAGATTTGTTTCATTACAAAGGCCTGAAAACTGATTCTTTAGTTTTTTCAAGCCTTTCCAAACCTTTTCGGACCGGGCTATTTCCAAGATTGACAGAAGTCAATAAGGAGACGAAAAAGAAGAAGAAAAAAAAAAGATGTGTGGGGAAAAAAAAGATTTGGGGGTGGAGAGGATAGTGGGGTGGGGTGGAGCTTGAGGAAGGCATGTGACGCATTTATTAAAGAAAAAATGCTTTGTAATTTGTATACAAATGAGGCTACCCAACCCCTCCCCCGCCCTCCTCGAAAAATCAACATGTGCATGTTTTATTAGTGACTGAAATCTAATGCTGGGCACGGAGCAGCATGTGTGCATTCTGGATGTTTGAATCCCTGTTTATTCGCAGCACTAAATGTCTAAGTACCTAAAAAAAAAAAAAAAAAAAAAAAAAAAACAGCATCCTTCCTCTTTATTTCGTAATTGAGTGCAGGATAGGCGATTTCTTTCAAAGTTAACTGTTGATTCTCTCGATGCCCCTTTCAATAATCAGTAGGACGCGATAGCAGATCCGGTTTCTGTTGAACTTCCGCAGAGACTTTTTGCTCACTAGCCCAGTTTCAACTCACTGACTTCTCTCATCTCCTTTGCTCATCCACTCACGCAGATCCTGCCTATGGGCAGCTTACTTCCTTCTTCGTTCACACATTATCCAAAACCGTTTACTTGACGTATCGACGCGCTCGTCACCGACAACAACGCGAGTTGTGCAGGATGCACATGGCATATATCAAAGTGGTATTTTCGGTGTGCGTGTCACAAGACAGCCTCAAAGATGGATAGAAGAAAAGAACGAAAAAACCACTGTCCGCGTACCACTCATTCCTCTGTGCGGACCCACGATCGAAGCAGCCACAAATTGACTACAACCTTTAATGGGCCAGCCACTGCAGGGATAGAACCAATCGGGCCGTCCTCCCATTCCCTGTGATTGGTTGCAGGAAACGGCTCAGGCCCGAGCGCGACACACGCTACACAGGGAAAAAAAAAACGCATG
>JADBJO010006155.1:50000-55000 GCA_016801955.1 Conus betulinus
GAGAGAGAGAGAGAGAGAGAGACAGAGACAGAGACAAACAAAGACAGAGAGAGAGAGAGTTTAGGCAATTACATGAGAGCGCGCGCGCACGCGCACACGCATACAGACACGCAAGCACGCTCACACACACCCACACCCACACATCAGATGCAGACATATATACACTGAGGAGGTGATGGACAGAGAGGGGAAGCGAGACAGGGAAGAGAGAGAGAGTGAGAGAGAGAGAGCACAGAGGACAGACAGATACAGAGACTGACAGAGAGAGAGAGAGAGGGGGGGGGGGGGGGAAGGGTTGTATAATATCACTCATTTTAATCTGTGAGATGGATTACCTACTGCATTCTATGCGATTGTGCACCGTTGCAGACTTCACACAGTGTGCATCAATCATGTGTATGTATGTATGGATTAAGTATGTATGTATGTATGTATGCATGCATGTATGTATATATATATGTATGTGTGTATGCACATATGTGCGTATTTGTGCATACGTTCTAATTATTTATGTATTTATGCATCATGTGATGTGATCGGGCTTGCATCTCCTGTACTTCTAAACTCGCATTTGTTCTGTATTTTTTCGTATTTCCAGAGAGGTTTTAACACTGGAGGGCATGCTTTTTGAATTATTAAGATTTTGTGCAAACTGGCTACCATGCAGTTTCAGTCGCTATGTATTTTTTTAATCATAGTTATTTCTGAGTGCAGATAGCCTCAGGAGGCATTCTGAACTGATCAAGTTTCGGAGTTCGTGGGTGTGGTATTTTACTTGTAATACAGCTTTCAGCTTTCAACCTGACTCAACAATATAGAATCCAGATAGCTATGTCTGGGCCAGCTATTTCTGCTAATGCTCAACAATTCTATAATATTCGACACGACTCAAAAATCAACAAACTGAGTTAGCCTTTGAGAACTTCGTAGATCAACTTTGTTCTGTCAATTTAGAGTTATTGTAGTTTTGATAAATTTCGTTCGGTCTGCAAATCAAGGGAATGTCGTTTTTTTTTTTCCCCCAAAATCATATTGTACCTTGATTTAGTATGAGATGGCCTAAGGATGGTTCTGGTGTCTTAATTTTGAAAGTCTAGGGTCCAATAGTACAACGTTGAAAAAACGATCTATACATCGAAAATCGTCATTTCGCCACCGTAGTCGGGGTAGAAGCCAGGTAACTTCGTTTCCATTGATTACACTGATCACTCTAATAAATCTAGAAAAGGCAGTCGTGAGAAGGCAGACTTCCGCCCAAATCAAACACAGCTTGAATTCAACATTTGATCCTGATCTGCACCACGGATCAGCACCAAAATTTAATGGGTTCACCCTTGACCTACTGGCATCTTTTCATCAAGTTTCTTTACTACAATGTCGTAGCTTTTGCGTTATGTAGCTGACACACAAACAACAGACGCCAGTAAAAACATAACCTCCTTGGCGGAAGCACACGTTAATAATCAATATGATGATTTTCGTGAAAAAAAAATGTCTTGTTGTTAAGCTTAGAGCTGCCACCCTCTGCAGAGACTTGAGAGGAATGTTTCTGAAAAACACAACAATGACATTCCAGAAACTTTAATTTCTTTCCTTTTGTCAAGTGTTTTCATGGAATCACTGTTGCAGCCAGTACACTGTGCTCTTTTACATTTTTTTAAAACCACACTGCCGCTTAGCTTCATCGTATTGTTGTTGTACCCTGGCTAAAAGACTCCAGGGATCATCCAAACAGCCAAAGTACTTGAACACTATGGAACAAATGCATCAGCTGGGGATGAGAACGTTTCGTGTGTGACCGTTTTTGATTTACCCCCGCCACATGGGCAGCCACACTCCGACCTTCGGCACTTCCTTTTCTAGCTTCATCCTATGATTTTACTCATTTTTGCACTTCAGAATCATCAGTGCCCCTGTGGTGTGTCTTGAGCCCCCGCAGGGACGAAAATCTGTAAGGTTCTTCCTGACAAGGCTGAACACTTTCAGGGGCCGAATTGCCGACTGGATCAACAGCACTCTAATCATGACAGCAGAAAGCAACCTAAATCTGCACTTTTGTTCTAATCTAATTTGTTTTCTCCTTATCTGTCTCACTTTTAATTGGTCCAGCAGGTCGTTTTGACATTATGGCGGCGGAAGAAGCCGAACCAGAAGTAAACTGCCAAACAGCTCTTCGGCTATACGTACGGTAGATGTGCAAATTCTGCAAATAAACGAACTTTTTTTCCCCCACGAGCAGGATTTTTTGACATCAAGCGGAATAGCGGAATGACGTCCATTTGAGCATAATTAATTCCGCTGAAAGCGGGATGTTTGGCAGCTCTGTAAGCTGTAAAATGTAATACTACACCGCTTGACGTATGTGCGGACGTTTCGATCTCCATTTCTATCGACGAGATCGTTGAAATGATATATATTCGATTTATATTTTCACGTTTGGCGTAATACTTTCTTTTACTACAATGCCAGGTTTGTTAATGATACTTTCTTTTTGTATGACATCTTTTTTGATGTTTCAAAATCCAGAATGAACAAATACTATACCTTTGTTGCTACGAAACAGAACCAGCCCGCTGTTGTGCGTTCGCAGACGAAAAAAACAGCACATAGCCGAACATTTTTTTTTCTTTTTTTTTTTTTTTTTTTTTTTTTTTTTTTTGGGGGGGGGGGGGGGGGGGGTGATGGGAGTGGGAACGGAGAATGAGGAAGAGGGGTGGGGGTGGAGTAGTGGTCAACTGTACACATGGTCAGTTTTGGCCTACAAATTTTTCTGGAGAGAGCTTTAAAGGCTGTTGTGGCCCGGACCCCCGCTCGCCCCCCCCCCCCCCCCCCCCCCCCCCCCCCCCCCATCTCCGCCATACACTATCCCTTCCAAAGATAGCGTCATGGCGACCTAACACGAAAAGCTCCACTGTAGGTTGCTGACCCTACCAGACAAAAAAAAAAAAAAAAAAAAGTCCGGATGTGGATGGATGTATCGGAAACTCTTGTCGCAAGCAGCGTGCCTGGGAATGATGGTACGTCATCAAAGGGGAAGCGACGTTAGGGGACTGCGCACGCAAAGCTCGCATGGTCCACCAACTCATCACGGTCCCTCTCCGTCTTTAGCATGGCTCCATACTCCAAAAACGCCACTATGGACGTAAGGACGGAGGGTTGCCGTCTCTATACTCCCAGTGAAGCCGTTCATTCCACAGTGTCTGTGCGGCCAGTCACATCCATAACTGTGCGACTAATCAGGAACCCACTGTCCCAGAGGAAAAGCGATCCACGCCTTAGAAGTCCTGACGTAAAGAAAGGGAAATAGGGAAGGAAGTGGCCAATGTGACCGCTAATTACGGTCGGTGGAGAAGAAAAGACACTTCCGGCCCCGCAAGACAACGCCAGCAAATTAGATCCTGTCTTACGCTTCGTTTTGTCTCCCTCTGTTCGGGTTCATATCTCTCTTCTCTAAGTTGATTTTTTCTTTCACGCACAGACATACATCTGCTGCGCCCGCCCCCCCCCCCCCCCCCCCCCCCCCCCCCCCCCCCCCCCCCCCCCCACACACACACACACAGAGGTTACTTATATTCAAAGGAAATATCTTATAAAATAGTTAATGACACTGAAATTGAAAATTGATAGGAAAACCATAGAAATACTGGAATGCTATTTTTCCAAAAAAGAAGTTATTTCTTTTTTTCTTTCATACTTACATCATGGAAACGGCATCATGCGCACACACCCACACAATAACCAAACACACACACACACACACACACACACACACACACACACACACACACACACACACACTTGGTATACTTTCACGAATTGTGATCAGTTACAATTATTGTGAGAAGAAACTAAAGTGACAGCTTGACAGCAGAAGGTCTTCAGAGAAGAAAATCACCTTCAGACAAGTGTTTCGATCCTAAATTCCTGCTAATGTCACACGGAACTTTTCCTGGTGATATCCCCATTTAAAAGAGGTCCACACACTTCGAAGCAGAAAGAATTTCGAAACTTTTTCCTATCAGGCATGTCACACGATGAAATACTACAGCAAAATGCTGGACGTTCAATTGGTCACACCGCACCGCCGACTACTCGACTGCCGCACAAAATATTCAACAAGATCAATACAACCCGTTGAGTTTTTGGTGTCTGTCTCTTTTAATTTTCAACATGGTGCTCCAGGGGTTTAGGCCCTTATGGAATAAATCGATACGAAAGGATTTTACCACGTCAAAATGTTGAAATGGAGCTGTCCACTTGTCGTCTGCTGTTTGATCATCAAACAAGGCAGAGTCACGTGTCTACCAACTCTGTCGTTCTTGGATCAAGGCGAAAAATGCAGAAAATGCAGTTCATCGGACAAGAGCACATCGTGAACGTTCACTTGCAAAACAGTTTCGATGTTGCTTCCTAAAAATGTAAGCCAGACGGAAATCACAGCAAACAATGTTTCAAGTATATTTCAATACCAAACACTGTTCTGAGATGCCAGTGTGATATTGCCCTCGCACTCTAACGGGGTCCAGGCCGCATCTGGGTCATGACTCCTAGATGCCCTTCTGCTGTCAGAATTTCTCTTGCTTAGCGCAGCCAGGATATCTATCAGCAGCTTCTGGACAGGCGGGCATTCCAAGGCTTTGCCTTTTTAGACGAATCTCGCCCGCATCGCTATTGGACACTTGTTCTGAGTTAGGACACTTAAGCCTTATGAAGTTCACTTTTGTTCCTCCTCAACCAGATCCTACTGGAAATCTTTTCAGCTGCCTCTGCCGTTGCTTTAGGGTTCCAGTCCGTGCCAGAAACCTGGAGCTGTTTCATGAGATCGTATGCTGATAAGCTTATAAACTCTGCTGCTCCAGTTCCTACGGCAAGGACTTTGGCTTGGACGCCAGATTCCTTCAAGCTGCTGGCTAGACTGACATACTTTTGGACCTACAAATGTGAATTTACCCTATGCTGCTTCCATACGGCACGACAGTTCACTTATTTTGGTGGCGGGC
>JADBJO010006155.1:60000-72500 GCA_016801955.1 Conus betulinus
AGAGAGAGAGAGAGAGAGAGGGTGCGAGAGAGAGAGAGAGAGAGAGAGAGAGAGAGAGAGAGAGTGCACGAGCGCAAAAAGAGAGAGAGACAGAAAGACAGAGAGAGAGACACACACACACACACACACACACACACACACACACACACACACACACACACACAGAGTCAGGCAGACTGATACAGACAAGACAGAGAACAAAGACAAAGGTGAAGGGGAAAAAAATCTCTCCAATGAACGCAGGGTCGAAAAACGGTTTCTAAATCCTGGAACACTCCTCTGCGACTGTATATCAACCCGTCAAGAAGATCGATCAGAGCAGCCGGATGGAATTACACACTGCCAAAATGGCGACGGGTCACGGCCGTCAAGACCAACGTGGGCCGAAGGGGCCAAAGTAATCCAACGGGCGACTCGAGCAACTCTTTTTTTTGATCGAGTGCACCTCAATTCTCTGTGTCAACTGTGTTTCAGAAATACCAATGCGCACTGAGAATGGCCTGCACCGAGTGGAAGTGAAACGAATAACACTCGCCGTATTCTTTTTGTTCTGTTCTGTTTTGTTATCTGCCTGTCAATCAATTACAAACAATTTGTTACCGGATCCGACTTCTTTGGTGTATCAGCTCCACTTTAATGCCAAAAAGTGGAATTTGAAGGGAATCCCCGACTGGCTTTCAAACTGCCTGTAGGACCCGTACATGCTGGGAAGTAAAGTGCAATGCTGAACACCCTTATGTTTTATACCATTTATACAATACTTAAAGCTCTGTACTATGTTTAACATGAAACAACAAGAAACTAACGAGAGCTGGATACACCTGACATGTTGCAACCAATATCCCCGATGATAGGAGAGCAACAAAAAGGGACACGCGTAGAACTTAAATTAGTTCAATCAAAAATGTTCAAATAAACAGGATCTGGTGTATTGGTTATGTACATAAAACAAATACAAGAGAAAAAAAAGGGTGAGTAGGGGAAAGAAAAGGAATACAGAAAGGAGAAAAATTAATTTGTTACTAATGAAATATGGCATGCGACACGTAAAGCAAAGTGGGGGGGGGGGGGGGGGGGGGAGGGAGAAGGGTCAATCAAACTGTACCCACATAAAGGAGGGAGAAAAACCTACGGGTACGCTCAACTCTCACACAATCTTACGGACAAGCCTGTTTCAATGTTCCTCACCGTAACACTGAAGTACATCCTCCCGGGAATGGGGGGAAAAAAGAACCACGCAGTCCACCGGCCGCCATCTTTTTTCGACGTCAGCAATAGAAGTAAGAAACAGGTTGTGATGAACAGCCTAAACCGCCCATCCCTTGTAACACGTACAGGCACGAAGGCAGTCAGACAGACAGAGACAGAAGACGGATAAAGCCTACTACCCAGCGTCTTCATTTCCTGCCTGGGAAAACAGAGGGCCAAATCCCGACGACATACGGCCGGCCAGTCAACGCCAGAGGGATGTCTATCTATCAGCCAGCCTGTGCATCTCACAGATGTCCCAAGAACCCCGAGACATCTCAGTTCCCTTTCACTTTGAAGCAAGAAGCAGCGGATTCTTCAGCACAGCTGCAGCTCGACTGAAATACGTGCTGCCACGATGAAGCCTGCGGAGGAGTGGCCCACTTCCTGGAGACACCTGAACTCTCAACGCACATGGCGCCTTGTCTGCGCGTTTGTTTTTTTGTCTGTCTGTCTGGTTGTCTATCCCTAGTGGGAGAACTTTATCTTAAAAGTTTTAATCTTTGGACAAAACAAGAAACCGAGCTCCCTGCGCGTGCACTTGGCAAACGAAATTGATGCATGGCAAAAGGGGAGACAGTGGCAGAAAGGAGGGATGGTGTGTGTTGTTCAAATTTCAAGGGGGAAAAAGCAGGGGAAATAGACAGCAAGACTGCGTCTTTTATTTTCTCTTGAGTATTATACAACCCGCTGCACAGTAAACCTATTTACTTAGACAATGTGCACAGTCACCCCATCCTCGTACACGAAATGTACTGCTGGTTCTCAGAACATCGACTTCATGCATGTCAACTCGAAAACTGCTTGTGCGTCATTTCAACATGCTGGGAGTTCTCCTGTGCCAGTCCTGGTTACACGACTCAGAATGCGACAAACAAAACCTTTTCCTTTCGTGATATATAAAAACAAAGGAAGAAATAATGAAAAAAAAGAGTAAACAGTCGTATGGATACAGATATGCTTATTAAGAAACCTCTGTCTTTCGAGAATCAACATTTCTGGCCAACTGGAACCGACTCTGTACAAGACCAATGGGAACGCAAATACAGATGCAGGATGACTCTTTAACGGCTGCTGTCACAATTATAACACTCACAGTGTAGATTCAATGACAAGCATTTTCAACCAATCCCACGGATCAATCCCATTGTCGATGACCTGTTCAAGCTAGAGACAGAGCAACGATTTGTTAGCATAATTTTGCACACCACTGCCGCCAGTCATACTTACGAATGACACCCTAGGAAGGACTCCATCCATCAAACATTTTACCAGGATGCCTGTTTTTCAAAATCAAGATTATGGCATGAATTAAGACATTTTTGGAAGCGGCCCCATAGATGAAAAAAGGTGTACAGTTTTTTGGTAGTAAAACTATTGCCGACTTCTGTGTGTGTCTGATTTGACAATCATGAATAGCTTTTGCAGTACTAATCACTAAAAAAAAAGGTTTAATCTACCTTTGTGCCTTCTAATGCATGTTATGTCATCGAGAATTGTTGGTTCCTGAAGAGCTGAAGTCGAAAAATGGTTTCGGCCCTCGATTTCTTTTTATACTATACTGCCACAAAGCACGATCAAACTTTATTTCTATTCTTCGACTGGAGGGGGGGTTACAAAGCGAATTAATTTGCTTTTGCGTTGTTTCCTAAGAAGGAAGACCATACGCGTCCCGGTTTTCCCAGTATTACGTGGGTCCCAAACAGGTAATCAAAAGCTTTTGTTTTTAAATAGATTTTACAATTTTTGTCGGTGAATCGAAACGATTCCAAGTCGCAAACGCTCGACATAGAGATGTGTCATCAACGGATTGCCGTTAGCCTCCGAAGTTCACTTTGAGTACCTTCTTCTGGCTGTTGTTTTGCTTTGTTGTTTAAGTATAACGCCTCACATTTTGGTTGCCCCCCCCCCCCCCCTTCCCCCAACCCCTCCACGCTCCTTTCCGTTCTCCTTCCTGCTGTCACCTGAATGATGTCTCTTTGCTTTTAATCTTTGTTAAAGAGGAATTTATAATTTAGGAAGAATTACTTATGTGCACTTGGTACGTGTATTATACAACGCACCACAGCAGAGACACGCGCGCCGTGCTTGCACACACACACACACACACACACGCGCGCGCGCGCGCGCGCGCGCGCGCTTACATAAATGGGAAAACAACGCTTGCTTGTATAAGTGTGTGTGTGTGTGTGTGTGTGTGTGTGTGTGTGTGTGTGTGTGTGTGTGTGTGTGCGTGCGTGCGTGCGTGTGTGTGTGCGCGCGCGCGCGCGCGCGCGCATGATTTGCATCTTCCCAAGGACTTTGACGTGGCCACATTTCCTAATTTGTTAGTAGCAGCAGGTCGTTAACGATGTACAGAGAGTCGCCTACGTATGTCTTACGTGAGCGTGCCTTCGATGTCTAACCCTTTTTACGTAAAAGAATGTCTAAAGTTGACGTATGACGTATCTCCACGACGGTGCCGCTTCCGCCAGTCTTCCGCCTGACGCAGGCTCTTTGTGGGAGATAGTTCTTTTTTTTTCCTTGTTCAGCAAAGTGTATGAAAATTTGCTTTAAAAAAAAAAAAAAGAAAGATGCAAAGCATATAAACGTACTCCCAGTTTATCCTGAACACGCGTGAAATATTCTATAAAGAGTAAAAACCGTCTTGGGCTGTGTAACAGTAATGGCTATTCTGGTAAACTTCGGCCATCATCTGTGACCTATAATGAACATACTTACAAATTTTCAGAAAGATCGGCCAGGAACTTTCTGAGATTTTCCATCAAGAAGAAAACCGTTGTGGGCCGTTAGTAACGGCTATAACGGTAAACTTAAACATCATCGGGCATCTCTGCGAACCATAATGAACATACCTACACATTTTCAGAAAGATTGGCCACATACTTTCTGATATTCCATAAAAAAACAAAAACCGTTATGGGTCGTTATAGCCATTAGTAACGGCTATAACGGTAAACTAAAACATCGGGCATCATCCGTAAGCCATAGTGAATATACTACTAATTTTCAGAAAGATCGGCCGAGTACTTTCTGAGGTATTTCATAAAGAAGAAAAAACCGTTACAGGCCGTTACAGCCGTTAGTAACGGCTATAACGTTAAACTAAAACATCGGGCATCAGCCGTGACCAATAATGAACATACCTGCTAATTTTCACAAAGATCAGCCAAGTACTTTCCGAGATATTCCATGAAGAAGAAAAACCGTTACAGACCGTTACAGCCGTTAATAACGACTATAACGGGGTAAACTAGAACATCGGGCATAATCTTGACCCATAATGAACGAACATACCTGCTAATTTTCACAAAGACCGGCTAAGTACTTACTTTCTGTCATATTCCATAAAGAAGAAAAACTGTTACAGGCCGTTACAGCCGTTAGTAACGGCTATAACGGTAAACTAAAACATCGCACATTATTCGTGACCTATAATGAATATACCTACAAATTTCCAGAAAGATCGGCCACGTACTTTCTGAGATAATCCATAAAGAAGAAAACCCTTTACAGGGCCGTTACAGCGTTAGTAACGGCTTTAATGGGGTAAACTAAAACATCATCAGGCATCATCCGTGACGCATGATGAACGTAGCTGCTAATTTTCACAAAGATCGGCCAAGTACTTTCTGAGATATTCCATGAAAGAAGAAAACCGTTACATCCGTTAGTAACGGCTACAACGGTAAGCTTAAACATCGGGCATTATTCGTGACCCTTAATGAAGATACCTGCTAATTTTCAGAAAAATCGGCCAAGTACTTTCTGAGATATTCTACAAAGAAGAAAAAACCCGTTACAGGCCGTTACAGCCGTTAGTAACGGCTATAACGGGGCAAACTAAAACATCAGGCATCATCCGTGACCCATAATGAACATACCTGCTTATTTTCACAAAGATCGGCCAAGTACTTTCGGAGATTCCATGAAGAAGAAAAACCGTGACAGGCCGTTACAGCCGTTAGTAACGGCTATAACGGTAAACTAAAACATCGGGCATCATCCGTGGCCCATAATGAACATACCTACAAATTTTCAGAAAGATCGGGCCCTAGTGGTTTTTGTTTGGAGCGAGTGGAACACACATTTGACCACGGAAGGACGGACGACACACACACACACACACACACACACACACACACACACACACACACACACACACACACAGCATTTCTTCGTTCCCATTCTAAAGTATTCCCTGTTCTGTAAGAACTGGGAGTACAAAAAATTAAACAGATTGTATGGATGAAACCGGTCATTCTTCAAAGTGTTTCGTGTGTTGTATCTATCTTCCATATTGGCTTTGTGAATATGTCTTGTTCATTTATCTCTTTTTTTTTTTTTTTCGTACTCCCAGTTCTTATAGAACAGGGAGTACTTTAGAATGGGAACGAAGAAATACTGTCTGTGTGTCTGTTTATCTCTGTGTGTCTGTGTGTCCGTGGTCAAAATGTGTTCCACTCGCTCCAGACAAAACTACTGGGCCGATCTTTCTGAAAATCACAGATGATACCCGATGTTTACCTGAATAGCCATTACTAACGGTTACACCAGCCCAAGACGGTTTTTCTTCTTTATGGAATATCTCACACGTGTATTCAGGATAAACTGGGAGTACGTTTATACGCTTTGCATCTTGTTTTATTTTTAGTTTGTGCCATTTATTTGGCCCTCATTAATGCGTCTTGTTTCTTTTCCGTAGTACAGACAGGTATTCCATAGCACTGAGAACAGCATAGCATAGAAGACTATTTCATTCGTAATTCCTGACAGCCGTGTGGTGATATACGAAATCATACTTATCTCTATTTGACATTTTTGCAACTCTCTCTCTCTCTCTCTCTGAACACGAGTCGTGCACACATGACTCGCAATGCTGTCGGAGTAACAGAGAGACAGAGAGACAGACAGAGAGAGAGAGAGAGAGAGAGAGAGAGAGACAGAGTGTGTGTGTGTCCGCGCGCGTGCGCGCGTGTGTGTGTGTGTGTGTGTGTGTGTGTGTGTGTGTGTGTGTGTGTGTGTGAGAGAGAGAGAGAGAGAGAGAGAGACAGACAGAGAGAGAGAGAGACAGTGTGTGTGTGTGTGTGTGTGTGTGTGTGTGTGTGTGTGTGTGTGTGTGTGTGTGTGTGTGTGTGTGTGTGATCGCACATGCGTTTGTATTTGTATGCAAGCATGCTTGCACGTATGTGTGTGTGTGGCACCCTTTCCCACCTCTCTCTCTCTCTCTCTCTCTCTCTCTCTCTCTCTCTCTCTCTCTCTCTCTCTCTCTCGATAATCCAAAATATCCGTCACTGCTTGGTCGTTCTTTAGACTGGGAATGATAGGATGTTGATCTGTCACCGATGAGCTAGTGCGTGAAAATAAGAACAAAGCAAACAAAACGATAATAAATCAGAGACTTAATCGCATTTACGTACTATCTAAAAAAAAAATATGAGGCCGATCATGCAATGAACAAACAAACACCAATTTTCCTGTACCTCTTTCTTCCCCTCCTCCCCCCCCCCCCCCCCCCCCCCTCTCTCTCTCTCTCTCTTTGTGCGCGCGGGCGTGTGTGTGTGTGTGTGTGTGTGTGTGTGTGTGTGTGTGTGTGTGTGTGTGTGTGTGTATGCGCGTTGCGCGCGCGCGCGCGCGCGCGCGCGCGTGTGTGTGTGTGTGTGTGTGTGTGTGTGTGTGTGTGTGTGTGTGTGTGTGTGTGTGTGTCAGTACAACTTTGAGTTAATCTGACAATAAATTGGTTTCAGTCAGTCAGTGTGTGTGTGTGTGTGTGTGTGTGTGTGTGTGTGTGTGTGCGTGACTCTCTCTCTCTCTCTCTCTCTCTCTCTCTCTTCCGCTCGCTCTCCCAAAACAGACACAATTCTCGACATTAGCATTCCATGGACCCTTTAAAAAAAAAAAAAATATTGATGCAGAAGTGATACGCCAAATGTTCTTGTATTCTGTAGAGAAATAGAATCAGAATCAGCTTTGAGGTGAAAAAAAAAAAGAACCAAAACATTACTGGAAATGTTCGATACTGGTTATGATGGGAAGTGACAACCGCACTCAGAGCGTCCCGATACTTTGTTTATATTTTGCCTTGTAGACTATAGTCAAGTCACGTTTAGGTGAGAACGATTCGATATGCTGCCATTCACGATGAACTGCACACGAGTACACGTGGCGGATGAACGTTCTGCAACACTGAGGGAAGCATCAACCACAAAAAGGTGTATTACTACTGCTCCTCTGGACAGAGAAGAAATATTGCCAACATTTTTATCATGCAGTTTTGTGTAATGAAACACATCTATCGTATGGGTAATATGTGAGTAATCGTGGAGATGTGTGTGTGTGTGTGTGTGCGTGTGTGTGTGTGTGTGTGTGTGTGTGTGTGTGTGTGTGTGTGTGTGTGTGTGCGTGCGTGCGTGCGTGCGTGCGTGCGTATGTATGTTTGTGTGTGTGCGCGCGCGCGCGCGTGCCCGCGTATGTGTAGCGGGGGAGGGGGGCAGGAGGGACGGAGGAGGGATTGTAATGGAGGAAGACAGATGTGTATTTGTGCATGCAAGCCTTGATAAAAATGATGTTTATATCACTTAGATAAAAGGAATACTCGGCGGGGGGTGGGTAAGATTAGAGGGCATAGGCAAGGAAGAGTCTACAGATGAAAAGGCAAGAAATAATCTTAGCATATGATGACAGAGGTCTCGATGTACATTTTTTTTCATTATTTTTTTTCTTACAGATGCTGCCCTTTAAATAACAACTTACGTTCCATGTATATGTTTAGCAATAGTCGATGACTTTTTTTGTCTTTTTTTTTTTTTCTTTTTTTTTTTTTTTTTTTTTTTTTCACTTCAATTCTATTTCATTAATTTCAAAATGTGCTTTTTTCTCGAGAAAGTTTCCCGTCTGTAAGGAATGGAAGCTGAAATCCTTGGCGTACGTAACAGTTGAAAACGAAAAAAGGCTAAAATTTAGAACGTTACAGATAGACAAACACATTCGTTGACTGTATTTTTTTCTTCTCCTACCTGAGAAAAAGACCAATAATAGGCCGAGTTTCGACTCGTAAGTTTGGTGTTTGTTAAGTTCACTGGGCGATTCAGAATCTCCGCATTTGCGTTCATGTTTTTAACTTCCCGCCTGCACAAGTTATAAACTGGATCTAACTGGATCACAAGAGCAGAGCAGACCAACCACTAGCAAATGTTGAGGCTGGCACCTGCGCGTGAGAACCGACCGTGAGGGAGCTCATGCGAAACTGTCAAAGTTGTTACCTGATCAACAGGAATTCCCAGTCCCCGGTTTGCTTCTATTACGTAAAACACTCTACACATAGCAGCGAAAGTAAGCGAAATTTAACATTCCATGTTTATGGAAGAAAGCCGTTCCGAGTGACGTTTCTTTGTGTGTACGGTCTATAGTATTACTGTTGGATATTTCTCTAGGTGCCGCCGGCTTCTTTGGGCGTGGTGCAACAATCAAAAGATCGTTCAATTCATGTTATTTATAACCCAGTCGACCGAACTGACCACTGCGACGCCCGAGAACCCGTTGTAGTTAGCTGGCAGACTGTCGTATTGGAAATGACCGCGGCAGTCTTCACCTCCCGTGTCAGCGGCATAACAGAATGGGCCAACTTTGCGCTAAGCGGGCACCAGTCATGACAAAGATTGCCAAACTCGGCCTCTGGCTTTGCCAAACACATTATATTTTATAAACGAGAGAGAGAGAGAGAGAGAGAGAGAGAGAGAGGAGAGAGAGAAAGACAGAGACAGACACATACATACAGACAGACAGAGCAGACAGAGGACAGACAGACAGACAGACAGACAGACAGACAGACAGAGAGAGATCCTTTATTTTACGATAAGATACTGGCTTAGTTAGACATTTTCCACGCTTGCCATTACTATTCTACTAAACATCCAGTAAACGATGCAAGTGCATCAGAACATGGATACATATTCATAGAGAAACTCTATATATCTATTTTTTTTTAAAAGCGAATATTTGATGCGAACAGTTAAGTAAGCGAACACACACACACACACACACACACACACACACACACACACACACACACACACACACACACACACACACACTTACAGACAGCGAGAGAGGAGAGAGAGAGAGAGAGAGAGAGAGAGAGAGAGAGAGAGAGAGAGAGAGAGAGAGAGAGAGAGAGAGAGAGGAAAAGAAACTAATACGTACAAAAATAAAAACAATAGCAACATAGATATTACACACTTCATACACAATGCTATCCATTATAAAACGTTCCTGAAATGAGGACAGAAAAGAGAAGCATTCATTAGACATCTCTCTCTCTCTCTCTCTCTCTCTCTCTCTCTCTCTCTCTCTCTCTCCCTCCCCCCCCCCCCCCCCCCCCCCCCCCCCTAACACAGGTCCATAAAAGAGTAGCAATCCAATTGTTGATTCTATTTGCTTCATACAAAATGAACATACCATCCGTGTTCCAGTGTGCGCTTTAAGAACTATTTAGGATGTGTGCACTTTTCAGTATTATGTAGCTAGATATTTGTGAGTGCAGGGTTACTCCTGTAAGTTAGCAATTAAGCCTAAGAAACACCATCAAAGTACGACCCGCGGCATGTTTTAAACTGTCTTACATTCCAGCATGATCATAGGAGTCAACTAAAATTGTTTGAGGTTTGGGGCGTCGCGGCCAGTATGGGGATTTGGATAAAGTTGCCGATTCTGTCCAGATACAACTTCACCGGAGCAAAGCACCACAAAAGAAAAGAAGCACAAAAAAGAGAAAGGTTTAAAAAAAAAAAAGACAGAAAAAGAAGTAAAGACACAACTGGAAAGATCACAGCACTTGCCTCCCAATATCTAAAACAGGCAATGGGAAATCAACAGCACACAGACTTCTCAAGTTTCCAAACGAGCCTTGGGAATTCAGGTGGGTCAAAAGATAAAAGGCAGGTGAAACGCGACCAAACAGCAAGTCAGTGACATGCGTTTTCCTTACTCCCCGATTGTCGCCCCTCCTCACCTCCTTTCCCTCTCACCTTTCCCCTCCGCCCCACGCTCCGTTTCTTCTTCGTCACCCCGGCGCCTTCCCGACAGTATGCGCTCTGCATAAAAAGCAGCACCCTGCAACAATTTTCTCATTGGGTCGGCCATACATCCCTGGGTTACGTATCACCTTGTATTAGCCATTAATGATATAGCATATTAGGATGATGACACTGAATATGCAATATGACACGTGGAATGCTTCGTCATTTCGCATGCGTGTGTGCGTGTGAGAGAGAGACAGGGGGAGAGAGGGGGGGGGAGGGGAGGGAGAGAGAGAGACCGAGAAAGAGAGAGAGAGAGAGAGAGAGAGACGAGAGAGAGAGAGAGAGAGAGAGAGAGAGAGTGTGTGTGTGTGTGTGTGTGTGTGTGTGTGTGTGTGTGATGTCCGAGTTTGTTATGTGTTTTGGTCGGGTTTCTATTAAAATTCTTTTTTCCGTTTCTTAGTTAGTGTCATAATAGTTACGCTATGTTGCGGCAGTTATACTGGGTAGGTGTACAATATCATATCTGCAACGCTTAATTATTCTTGTTTAAAAAAAAAAAGAAAAGAAAAACAAACGTTCATACTTTCTTCATGTCATGCTTTATTGCTCGTTCCACTGTTGCAATTGTCTTAGTTATGGTGCTTGGAATTATTTGTTCTGAGATAAAAAGTTTACTCATATTTTTTTATATATCTCAGTTGCTTTCAATCCACTGAGCACCTCGACCATACTGTTCTCTTTCTCACAGGTGAAGGTGTTCACTATTGATTTCACTGTTGGTAAGTGCACATGATTGACTCGTTCCTACCACATGTTACGTCCAACCCATCGTATTCTGTTAATCAGTCTGCACACTATCTTCGGGAACGGTGTGCAGGGGCGGATCTGAGGATGGGGGTGGTTCCACTGAGCATCTGGGAAAAGGACGCAAACCCCGATGCACTGGTACTGGAGTACCGGCGCTATCAACTGATGAAAATCGCGGCTCATCTCGAACACGTTTTCGTCGTTCAAAACTGTACTTTTTCTGTGTTGACCTTGCTGTTGGAAACATTAGCATGTAATGCCTCGCGTTTGCTGATTCTTTAATCCATCCTGTAGAAAGGGCCGTGGATCTGGGTGACTGTGGTTATCGAGCTATTCAGGGAGAGGAAGACTCAAGGGTTTTGGCAGGCGGTTGTTTACAGACTACGGAAAGACGAAGGACGATGACGAGTCTTCCAGGCAGACACGACTGAAGAGTCAACATTGACTGATTGGAAAACAATACCATGGAGTACAAGGGGAGAGCAAAAAGGACAAACAAACCCCAGCTACAAGATAGGCCAACCGCGCGGGTTATTGTGGCAAACCGCGGACTAAACCTAAAACACTGCACTTGCCATTTAAGACGATCAGGAACGTAAAACGAGAGAGAGAGAGAGAGAGAGAGAGAGAGAGAGAGAGAGAGAGAGAGAGAGAGAGAGAGAGAGAGAGTGTGTGTGTGTGTGTGTGTGTGTGAGAGAGAGAGAGAGAGAGAGAGAGAGAGAGAGAGAGAGAGAGAGAGAGAGAGAGAGAGAGAGAGAGAGAGAGAGAGAGGAAAGCGTTAGTACTTATTTTGATAGATGTTAACCAAAAAGCGCTTTCAGATTTTATTGAAATGAAACGTTATGCATACACGAGCATACACGAGGAATTGCATGTTAATCTTTCCAAGAGCAAAATCAGCTCAGAAAAATAGTTCTAACGACAAAAACGTACTCGGGATGGGCCGCGATTTTCATTTATTTATAGCACCGATACTCTGGTACCAGTGTATCCGTTTCCAAGATGCTCAGCTTTATGACTGTTCTGCTTTGCCTAAATCGTTTAACATTAACAGTGGTTACCCCAATAGCATATTTCTAACAGGAGAGATTTATTCCACCTGTTCGCCTGCACACGTGGATGTGAATACGCGAGTGTCCTGACCAATCTCTGATAAGTTTACCGCCTGAAATGAAAAGAAAAAAGAAAGGTGCAAAACTAATGCCGGTCATTACTATAACAGCAGCACGTGTTGACCTGGACCCAGAACAAACTGTGGACGAAAGGGAAGGTGGTGCCGAGATATTCTGGGCGGAAAAAGGGAGGTATGCCGTGGCGTGGTGTTGACGTTAACGAAATTGCCTCGCAGGTGGCAAGCTGGAATTTCCCTTTGAACTTTGTTCCCCGCTAAGTTCGTAACATACCTTGCTTAAATTACTTCGAAAA
>JADBJO010006155.1:77500-80000 GCA_016801955.1 Conus betulinus
AGAAGAAGAAGAAGAAGAAGAAGAAGAGAAGAAGAAGAAGAAGAAGAAGAAGAAGAAGAAGAAGAAGACGGAGGAGAAGGAGAAGGAGGAGAAGGGGAAGGGGAAGAAGAAAAACAATGAAAGGTGAAAAATCTCTTATTTTAAGTGTTTCTGTTTATATAAATGTCCGTTGTTTCATTCCTCCGCAAAAGTGTCTGACCAATCACGATCAACATTTTACTTCCGACAAAACAAGATCTAGGTCCCCTGTAGACAGGCTGAACGAAAGAATGCTTCATGCCTCGAAAAAAGCTACTGCTCCCATCGAAAGTAAAGTCGAAAACTCGATAACGGGTGTTTCTCCTTTGACATAAAAGTTAACTAGTCCTGGACAGAAGCCTCTGGTTAAATCGTTCACTTTCCTTTTATAAAGTTCACTGAGTAATATTTTGTAACTGTACTCAAAATCACTTCAGATGCTCTTCTTTATTTCCTGTCTATATTTATCCTGCTCACCCATGCGCACTATCCAACTGTTTTCGTTTGTTTATTTTGTGTGTGTGTGTGACATCTCCTTTCCCTTATTCTTTGGCAAACCTAGGATACATTCTCCTCCATTTGTATTAGGTACACACACACACACACACACACACACACACACACACACACACACACACACACACACACACGTATTATTACAGCAACCGTTTGATGAAAGCACTATTGAACTCTTCATGCTCTCTCTCTCTCTCTCTCTCTCTCTCTCTCTCTCTCTCTCTCTCTCTCCTCTACTTCTTCCTCCTCCTCGTCTACCCCCCCCCCCCCCCTGTCCTCTATCTCTCCTTTGGTGGGCTAAAAACAAAAACAACAACAAAACCTAACGGACAGCGAGCTATTCTGAGCCGTCCGTAGAACAGTAAAAGCAACCATAGACGTAGAGCTCTTTCACGTCTCTGAAGCAACCATGGAGGTTTTCCGGAGCACAGCAAAACAAGGACCCACCAACCTTGTGGTATAATCAGTGGAAGCTTTTCCTTTAGTCAGTTGGTGGACCGTGTGATCTCTGACGTGACTCAATGCCTTCTCTGTTCTGAGCAACCTTGCGCAGTCGACCTTTCGTTTACATCAACACGCGCGCGCGCGCGCGCGCACACACACACACACACACACACACACACACACACACACACACTCTCTCTCTCTCTCTCTCTCTCTCTCTCTCTCTCACGTCTTCCAGCCACCACCCTCTCTCTCTCTCTCTCTCTCTCTCTCTCTCTCTCTCTCTCTCCCTCTGTGTATGTGTATATGCGCGCGTATATGTGAGTGTGAGAAAGTGAGGGGGAGAGAGAGAGAGAGAGAGAGAGAGAGAGAGAGAGAGAGAGAGAGAGAGAGAGAGAGAGAGAGAGAGGCAGACAGACAGACAGAGGGAATGACAATGACAATGTTTTAATTGTTCAGGCCTCTAGCCCATAACCAGAGTCTCTCTCTCTCTCTCTCTCTCTCTCTCTCTCTCTCTCTCTCTCTCTCTCTCTCTCTCTCTCTCTCTCTGCAGCAACAGAGTAACAGTTTAAAAGAAAACATAAGCGGCATGTTACTTAAATCGATGTCACTTTCAGTGAATTTGAAATAGTCTCTGATTTGATATCAAGAAACAACCGTTGAGGCTCGTTCTACAGGAACAGGAGTACAAGGAAGAGTTTATTGTTTAACACAAAAGCATGTTTAGAAATGGTAAAGCTATAATTAGACGTGGAGCAAAATTAAATAGTGTAGGGAAACGGGGTAAAATATCGTGACATTTACAGTTTCTTTTTTTTTTTAATTAATTAGCCCTGTTTATTTATAGAAAACGATAGATACGTTACTACATTTGATGTTGTTGACTTCAAAAAGAAAATACCTGCAGTCCACACTGTACGAGCGATTCGAGATTCCAGTAGTACATGTGTACAAATTCACTTGAACACTTCATACTCTGTAGCGGGTAGATCAGAACTGAAAGTGAATATAAAGAAATGAAGTGTAGTTTTCTAAAATGGTGGATATTTGACGACAAGTGAGAGTTGGTCATCTGAAGGTTTACAACGGTCGGTCGCTAACGCATCTACATATCTGAATTGCATTTTGTACCTGGGTACGTTTAAGTAAGCTTGCCAAGACTTTACCGAAGCAAACAGAGTTGTGGTGGGCGGTTAATAATCAATATTCACGTTTGATTAGGGTTCAACAGATATGTTTTTGAATCAAAGTATATGCAACTACAGCCTCCAGCTCATTACGGAATGAAATTTAGGGATTACAGGTGCAATATAAAATGGAAAAAAAAAAACATTGTTTGCCATTAAATCGTTTTGGGTCTTTTTGTTTGTTTGTTTGTTTGTTTGTTTTTGCACGGGGACCGGAGAATTCAAAATCATTTTAAACAATGTGGTGAACTAGGAAGTTTCCAGTCTACATAAATTCATGTATAAAATGCATCAAACACTGGCTGAAAGTGGTTCATAAGGAGAGATACAGAATT
>JADBJO010006155.1:85000-95000 GCA_016801955.1 Conus betulinus
CATGTTTTCTCTGTTCTGTCTGCTGTGTTGTCAGTCATCGTCTTATCCGTCTTTCCCCTCCGTCTCCCTCAGTCAACAGGTCCCTGGAGGTGAGCCACGAAATCTCTTAACATGGCCGTACCAACGTGGTTTTCCTTTCTTGACTGATGCCAGTGGGTCTTTGTACGGTCCTGTGTGTTGTTTGATGGCTCGACGCACGTGTTGATTGGCACATGATCAGTTTCACCAGAGACGTGAAGGAAACTCTACGTCTCTGGTTTAACTGATACTTAGTGTCTTTAGGTAACACTTCTTTTTTTTCAGATCCACTCTGAGGGTCCATGTCTCACATGTAAACAGGATGATGGAATAGACCAGTACACGTAGGAGCTTGGTCTTTTGTTTCATGGAGATGATATTGTCCTACCATGCAGGTTTTAGTCTAAACATTGCTGATGCTTGTCTTTGCTACCCATGAGAGGATTTCTGTTCGGGACCCTCATTGCTGATTTTAGATCCCTAGTAAGGGAACTATTGAACAGTTTCTAGCCTCTGTCCAGTGGACACTTATACCCTTATTGATGTTGACATGGCTGAGAACCATATGGTCTTCTAAGCGCTAATTTCCAGTGTCATATTTTGTTGAGGTTTCATTCATCGTTTACTACTTGCCAGGCCACACACACACACACACACACACACACACACACACACACACACACACACACACGCACGCCTTGTGTAAGTGTGCTTCGACTGAAATGTTTGCATATTGTCCATCAGAATATTAATTGCGATAGTTGTTAGACGTTTTTCACTGTTTCCTTACATGTTTCTTTTTTCTTTTTGTACTCCCAGTTCTTATAGAACAGGGAGTTTCTTTAGAATGGGAACGAAGAAATGCTCTCTCTCTCTCTCTCTCTCTCTCTCTCTCTCTCTCTCTCTCTCTCTCTCTGTGTGTGTGTGTGTGTGTGTGTGTGTGTGTGTGTGTGTGTGTGTGTGTGTGTGTGTGTGTGTGTGTGTCCGTCCGTCCATCCGTCCGTGGTCAAAATGTGTTTTTCACTCGCTCCAGACAAAACTACTGGCCGATCTTTCTGAACATTTGTAAGTATGTTCGTTATGGGTCACGGATTATGCTAACGGCTATAACGGCCTGTCACGGTTTTTCTTCTTCTTCATAGAATATATCAGAAAGTACTTGCCCGATCTTTGTGAAAATTTGCAGGTATGTTCATTATGGGTCATGGATAATGCCCGATGTTTTAGTTTACCCCGTTATAGCCATTACTAACGGCTTTAACGGCCTGTCACGGTTTATCTTCTCCATGGAATATCTCAGAGAGTACTTGGCCGATCTTTGTGAAAATTAGCAGGTATGTTCACTATGCGTTACGGATGATGCCCCGATGTTTTAGTTTACTGTTATGACCGTTACTAACGGCAATAACGGACCATAACGGTTTTTCTTCTTTATGGAATATCTCGGAAAGCACTTTGTCGATGTTTCTGAAAATTTGTAGGTATGTTCTTTATGGGGGCGACGGATGATGCCCGACGTTCAGTTTACCGTTGTATCCTTTAGTGACGGCTATAACGGCCCATAACGTTTTTCTTTTTATGTAATGTCTCAGAAAGTACTTGGCCGATCTTTCTGAAAATTTGTAGGTATGTTCATTATGGGTCACGGATGATGCCCGAAGTTTTAGTTTACCATTATAGCTGTTACTAACGGCCCATAATGGTTTTCTTCTTTATGGAAAATCTCAGAAAGTTCTTGGCCGATCTTTCTGAAAATCTGTAATTATATTCATTATAGGTCACAAATGATGGCCGATGTTTACCAGAATAGTCATCACTAACGGTTCCATCAGCCCAAGTCGGTTTTTCCTCTGATGATGCCCGATGTTTTAGTTTACTGTTATGACCAATACTAACGGCAATAACGGCCCAAAATGGTTTTTCTTCTTTATGGAATACCTTACAAAGTAACTGGCCGATCTCTCTGAAAATTTGTAGGTATGTTCATTATGGGTCACGGATGATGCCCGATGTTTAAGTTTACCGTTATAGCCGTTACTAACGGCCCATTATGGTTTTTTTTCTTCTTTATGGAAAATTTCAGAAAATACTTGGCCGATCTTTCTGAAAGTTTGTAAGTATGTTCATTGTAGGTCACAGATGTTGGCTGATGTTTACCAGAATAACCATTGCTAACGGTTCCACCAGCCCAAGAGGTTTTTCCTCTTTATGGAATATCTCACACGAATTCAGGATAAACTGGGAGTACGTTTTTATATGCTTTGCATCTTGTTCTTCATTATTGTAATTTGTATTCCATTCTTTTTTTGTGAAGGCAGGATGAAAAAAGCTGTAAAGTTTATTCTTTAATCCTCAATAAAGATAATTTTGACTTGAATTGACTTCACACACACACACACACACACACACACACACACACACACACACACACACACACACACACACACTCACTCACGCACACACACACACACACACACACATACATACACACTCACACACACACACACACACACACATACATACACACACTCACACACACACACACACACACACACACACACACACACACACACACACACACACACACACACACACACACACAGAGTGCCAGATAGGGCACTTCACAATCGCAGAATCCCTCACATGTTGTCTATAATAGATATCGCATTTCAGGATATTCACTGGACGGCAGACAGAAAGAGTTTGCACCCTTCTCACGTTGCAAATGATGCATCACAATGAAGAAATGTCGCTCCCATTACAATACAGAACAGTACTTCACAATTCATGCTTTAGACATCTTACAACCATAGGCATATGAAGCCGCGTGTGCACGGTGGTGTAACGCTAGTTGGAAGTGATGTGTTAACGGCGGGTGAGAGGCAAGCTGGATGGATTTCGTATACAGAGAGAGAGAGAGAGAGATAGAGAGAGAGAGAGAGAGAGAGAGAGAGACAGACAGACAGACAGACAGACAGAGACAGACAGACTGACAGACAGACAGAGACAGACAGACAGACAGAGGAGACAGACAGAGCGAGAGGTTTCACATCTGAATCAATTGTGATATTTATGCATGCAAGGAGAATAATGCACACCTGCGCTCCTGTTTTTGTTTCTTCACCAACGTGATCGCAAAGATGCGGTTGTTCATTTACCACCATGACCGCAAACGCAACTGACGGTTATAGATAAGCAGACACACGATGTCGTTATCTGCGTCTATGCTCAGGAACTTTCTCCAATGGAAGTACCACTGGGTTCCCAGAAAAGCTTCGGCTTAGTTCGGTGTTGAAGACAGTGTGATCATGTGTTCCAGTCTGCTGTTCCTTGTAGGGCGGAAAACCAGGAGGAGGATCGTTCACATATAAATCATGACCAGTAGAGGTAGAGTCACGTCCACTTCAGTGAGCCACAACTTTGTGACTACTTTACATCTAAAAAAAAAAACCGTTATCCGATTACCACGTCTCCCATAAAAACAGCCGATCAAAATCAACTGCTCTCTCTCTCTCTCTCTCTCTCTCTCTCTCTCTCTCTCTCTCTCTCTCTCTCTCTCTCTCTCTACACACACACACACACACACACAAACACACACACAGACACACACACACACACACAAACAAACATAGAGAGAGAGAGAGAGAGAGAGAGAGAGAGTGCGTGCGTGCGTGTGCGTGCGTGCGTGCATGCGTGTGTGTGTTTGATATTTGAGTGGGTGAAAAGGTAAATGGCGCGGGAGTGGGAGAGGGTGGGTGGGAGCGGGATGCTGGAGACTGGTAGGTGATTGAAAGTTGGACCCGTTGAGAAAACTGTTACAATTCAGTATCATATACTGATCACAGTAAACAGGAAAGTGACATTTCCTCCCACAGTGAAACAAAGTCACGCAACTCCAAATCAAACTTTTGAAGCGAGCCGTCGCTGGAGTAGGAGTCGCACTACTGAACTCGCTGAACCGAACGTTGCTCAGCTGGGTCCCACTGAGTCGCCTCCTTTTTTATAGTCAGGACTGTCAAATTTATCACAAACTGACTTCAAACAGATGAGAGCATTAGGTTCATCTTGACTGTTCCAAACACTGCCTGCTGTATTCTTAACGGATGGATCCTATGATTCAGCCAATGACTGTGCGCCTTTTGGCCGACTCCATCGGTGTAAATTCGGGGCAGAAAATGCCAGGTTATCTGATTCAGAAGTAAAACACTGTTAATAAAGTATTGTACATGTGTCCTATTTTGAAAAGAAAGAAAGAAAAGTAATGAACAAAAATATGCGAACATGAGCATCACTCACACAGGGCTCTCATTTCACTGAAACGGAACCAAACACACACACACACACACACACACACACACACACACACAGGGAAACTTTACTTAACGCTGAAACGATGCGTGAGCATACATAAACCGAACGTTTGTGTCTGTCCAATAGTACCAGTTGTCTCGTACCACACTCTGTATGTTTTGCATGCGAGTGCTCTGATAAAGCTCAAAAGATTCAGAATATTTCCTTCAACCGTGGAACTGAAAAACACACGTGTGTATAGACCTTTATGGACCTGAGTAATCTTTGATCGCTTTCATTGCCTCCTGCCCTATGAAATCAAAGGCACCTATATCCCAGCACACTTGAACACTATCTCGACTTCCAGCTCCATTCACCCACCGTTCTGCCTTATCTCGGCAATAGGAGTCATCACCGCGTCCGGTTCTCCGAGCACTTGGTTCAGCATTGCAGGAACGATTCATCAGGACAGTGAACAACCAATGGCAAGTTATCTTGACCTGACCCTTCAGAAAATGAAAGAGAGCAAGAAGGCGATTTATCTTGACCTTCACAATCCACGGCGAGTCATCTTGACTTGTAGAGTCTCGACAAAATCAAACAGCGGGGAAATAAATGTCGCAATGATCTCACAGTTCATATTCAGTGGGCCACGTTTAGAGGAGATGTAAATCTAGATTTAATCAAGGGGGTATGTGATGGGGGTAGAGGGGGTGGGGTGGAGGATTGATGGGTGAATGTGCTAGATCTATATTCCCTAGGACAGAAATGAGAGGGGAGGTAATTCCAGAACGCTTCTTCTTCTGCCTTGATTCCTCTTCTGCCTTGATCCCCCTTTTACTTTGATTCCTCTTATACTTTGATCCCTCTTCTCCCTTGTTTCCTCTTCTACGTTGATTCCTCTTCTACGTTGATTCCTCTTCTCCCTTGATTCCTCTTCTACGTTGATTCCTCTTCTACTTTGATTCATCTTCTCCTTTGATTCCTCTTCTGCTTTGATTCCTCTTCTACTTTGATTCCTCTTCTGCCTTGATCCCTCTTCTGCCTTGATTCCTCTTCTCCTTTGATTCCTCTTCTGCTTGATTCTTCTTCTACTTTGATTCCTCTTCTCTCTTGATTCCTCTTCTCTCCTTCATTTGCTCTTCTCCCTTCATTCCTCTCCTACTTGATTCCTCTTCTCCCTTGATTCCTCTTCTCCCTTGATTCCTCTTCTGCCTTGATTCCTCTTCTCCCTTCATTCCTCTTCTCCCTTCATTCCTCTCCTACCTTGATTCCTCTTCTCCCTTGATTCCTCTTCTCCCTTGATTCCTCTTCTGCCTTGATTCCTCTTCTACTTTGACTCCTTCTATTCCTTGATTCCTCTCTCTACTTTGATTCCTCTTCTGCCTTGGTTCCTCTCCTACCTTGATTTCGAGGGGCGTCACTTGAGCACCACAATGGAAAACAGTTTACCAGCTCCTCGGGTTCTGTCAGCTGTGTGCCAAGGCTTGGGTCTCTCTGCATATGTTTTTCCAGTGCTCTCGGCTAATTTTTTTTTTCTGTCATCCCCTCTGTCTTCCTGATCTAGGCGTAATAGATTCTCTCAGAGAACTGATTTAGCAAGGCTATTGGATTTTGTTACATGGCCATGCTAGCATGATATCCCTTAATACTACTCAGGCTTAATGACTCTGCAGAGGTTCATAGCAAGTCATTTTTATTGAATTTGTTTGTTTTCGTTTTGCTGTTGTTTTTTCGGCTAGTTTTTTTTTTTTTTTTATTTGTCGTCTGTCTGTTCGCTTGTTTTGGGGCGAGGAAGCATGCGTCTGTCATTTTTCTGTTTCCATTTTAGTCGTGGAACCTATTTTTGCTACGTTAGTCATGTTGTGCACATTCTCGACATTTACGTAGCTTATGTGGCCACTACACTGACCACGACTGAAGACCACATTATACCGTGGGCTGTGAAATCACGGTCTGAAGGGAATCCATCTCTAAAACTGGACAATGCACAAAGTCAGCCAGCGGATTATAGATAGTAAGACTCTTTGGTGTTTCATCCCAACGTAGATTTCCGCAACCATTGTGTTCAAAGACATCAAGATCACGAACAAAAAGGCCACGCAGGAGAGCACATATCTTTGTTGCATGCAACTATTCACCAAGGGAAGTAACTTTTGGTGATAATTGGTGCGGACCGAAAAAAACACTTCACGTATGCAAATTAATCTAGCTGAACGATCCAGGATCCGCTGTTTTATCTGGATCCACACCATGGATCTGCTCTAAAATTCAACCATATTGTCCCTAGACCAGATTCGAACTTGCCACCAAGTTTCGTTAAAACTGATCCAGCACTTTTTACGTAACATTGTATAGAGAAGAAACAAACATACCAACCATGACTTCCTTGGCAGTAAGATATATCTTACGTGTAAAATGTCACGCACGCACGCACGCACACACACACACACACACACACACACACACTATTCATTATGTATTATATTGCTTGTCGGCTAAAGGCACAGTTTTGAGTTTTGTTGGGTGCCTTCGCACTATAACATAAATGGAAACGAAATGGCCGACAGAGTTGCTAAAAGAGGTGCAAAAGTTCTAGAGAAGACTGTAGACATGACACTTCCCTTGTCACTCCATGAAAATTACAGGATGCTAGAAACACAGCATGGAAAAAAAAATTTAGCCGACGTTCTGATGAAAAGACTCTAACACAAAATACAGCTGCAGTTCCGTTGGAAATTGTATCAAGAAAGTTGTCAAATGCACCGTTATATATCATTCTAGACTTGTAACGTCCCTTTTTTTTTCCGCCTGGAAATTAACGCTTTAAAAACAAAATTCTCCAAAAATGTATGTTGCCTGTGTGGTGCACAAATCACAGTTAATCACATTTTATTCCATTGTCAAAGTCTCCGAGGTTTTCTACCTGATTCAGTCACAGCAAAGAATGTTTCGGAAGAAGACATAGAAGATTTATTATATGATACAAAGGTTTTACTACAAATGGCTGAATCCCTAATTCACACCCCCATCAGGTCATTCCTGTAGATTTTTTTCTTCCAACGTAGATTAGCGGTGAGTGACACATCCACCCACCCACGTTTCTGTATTTTGCATTTTGTTTGTTATATGTATGTTTAACATTTCCTCTTTATTGTTAATGCAGTGTTCACAGTTTTACATTACCTCACACGTTTACACTCTCACACACTCACAAACACATTCACAGACAGAATGCACTCACTCACACACACTTTGTCTAATATACACTTATGGTGAAAGACGTAAAAACAAAGAACGAACGAACGAACGAACACACACACACACACACACACACACACACACACACACACACACACTTGCAACGGTTTCCTTTTACGTAAAGCTGTCAGAGCAACAATTACCCCTTGCGCATGCAATGGCCGCCCTGTGACACGTAAACCTCGTTAAAGCCTTCGCCCGAACAAGAGCAGCGCCTGGCTGTCCCGAGAAAGCAGCTCGCTTACAAAGCCCGTGACCCCTGCTGCACTGTAAACCACCTGAGACCTGTTCACCCCTCGCTGCTGTTCACCTGCATCTTCCTACCTTTTAACACTGTTTTCCAGCCCCTTCTAGTCCCTCCTCCCCCCCACCCCCTTTTATTTGGTCTTTTTCTGAAACTTTTCCAAATTTTCCCCGCTCTTTCTAGCGTTTTGCTATCCTTTTTTTGCCACCTCCCCATCCAAAACTTTAAAAAAAAAACCCCCTCTTTTCTGCCTGCTTTTCTCCCCCCCCCCCCCCCCCCCCCCCCCCCCCCCCCCTCTCTCATTTCCACCTTTCTCTTACTTGTCATATTTTGCTATTTATTCACACCACCTTTTTCTGTTTTGGGCTGCACTACCCTGCTTTCTCCTGCCTTGTGCAGCTTTCTAACGACCTTTTCCAGTTTTTGCCTGCTGCCTTTTTTTTTTTTTATTTCACCTACACCTTTCTCTACTTTTTTCCTACCTTGTACCCCCCCCCCCCCCCCCCCCCCCCCCCCCCCCCCCCCCCCACCACACACACACATACACATACACACATCTCTTTTATTACTTTTATCACAACTTTCCTATTGTTGTCTGCCCCTCTCCTACCTCCCTTCCCTTCCCTTTTTCTCCTTGTATTATTACCCTCTTTTGTTTGTTTCCATATTTTTTTCCGACCTTTTCTATTTTGTTCTCCACCAAATCCCACTCCATCCCCCACTTTTTTCTGTATTATTAGCATCATTATTACCCGTTCCTGCTTTTTTTCTTCTTTTTTTGATAGCTAGACAGATACAAAGACACACAGATGGATAGATTATGTAATACTGCCATACAGATCTGTTCACGATGCCCGCGGTATAATCTATTTCACTTCACACTCATCCTGTGTGCTGTACCCAGTGTCAGGTGAAGATGAAGCGGTGACAGAAAAGATTAAGACAGCATGTAACGCGTCAGCGCGACGTGGTTGATGACAGACGAGCGCGTGAGAGAACGAGTTGTGTATACTAGTGCTGCAGAACTCTTTGTCATCCTGTTCGGTCAGCCTCGGGTGTCAGGATAAACGTGTCGAAAGTCAGCAGCTTTCCTGTTTGTTCTTCAGGAATGAAGCACTGTGAACAAGAGGATCGGTTAAGAGATGACGAAGTCAAAGGAAAGTGGATTCAGCAACAGTCTCGAGACAATAGGAAAACCAAACGGACCAAAACAACAGAAAGACAGCTATAAAGATTACAAAAGACTTAACCATGCAGAAATCGAATCAAGTTAGCACCATTCAGGTTAAAGACTTTAGTCCTCTCACGCAGGAAGAAGACATCTTAACAGGATGGACTGAACATTGCCCTAAAGTTGACGATAAACAGAGCGAAGGAGATCTAAATGTGCTGACAGTGGAGGATTCATCAAATGAAGATGATCTTTCAATACTCTCCGAAAAAAAGTCGTAACAGTAGTAAAGTCAACAACATCTCGCCCACTGGATTCAATCATCTATCGTCACCTTTACCCAGAAAGGAATCTCAAACACAACTAGAACTAACGCACTATCACTTGGTCAGCAATGCCAGGAATATAATGCTCAAAACCATTCTGAATAGATCGTAGCCGCAAACACAGACACCATGATTGCTGAAGAATAAACGGGATTCCTCAAAGGCTGAACTACCAATAACCCTACGCAATAAACATCTCATTTACCGGAGGGAGTTATGCCACGTCCTAAAACACTTCAGGAATGCGTTTGACAGACTCTGGTAGGAGATGCTATGGACCACACAGAAAAAAAAAAAAAAAAAAAGCCCCAAAAACTTCGGGTAAAATTTGTCTCCTTCCCGACGGCCTCGTTTTCATTCAACGCCCATCTGGCGCCGAATTTGACAAAGATAATTGATTGCTTGTTCTTCACTTTCGTTGCCCTGAGTATTGTTTATCTTGCCTGCAGAGACCTAAAAGGTCGAAACGCGTCTTTTCTTGTCTTGTGATTTTGTTTTTCCGTGTTGTTTGGCGGAGTTATTTCAAGCACTTTTTAAGATTTGTTCGGGCAGAAGTTCGACACCGTCCAGCAACTGTACTCCAAAGCGACCAGTGTGGTATTCGCGCAGGGTTCAGTTCCATACTTCAGTGAAAGTCCGTCATTGCTGTCTTCTATCTCCACCGCTTTTCAACATATTCCTGGAACGCAT
>JADBJO010006155.1:100000-141155 GCA_016801955.1 Conus betulinus
ACACACACACACACACACACACACACACACACACACACACACACACTCGTACACAAAACTGAATGAGAACCTATTTCAAAGGAACGCTCAGTAGCAACAGATCCATTGCAGCGTTCTGGTGCCAGCCAGTCTGCCGACTACTGAGGGAGAAAAAAAGACTGTGGAAAAGAAACCCAAAGCAACACGATACCATGTACAGAATTTCCCAGTCTTGTAACCTGATTACGTGTTTTATAGACACGTAAGAGAAATGTGACAATGGAGAGATGATCAATAGCCATTCAGCAGTTTGAAACGGAGGAAGATTGAGCACATTTTGTGGGCAAGCCGTTTGCCAGAATTAATTTAGCTTCCTAGACGTTAAACTGATCTAAAAATAGAAGACTGGCGATTAACAGGCTCCGGTAGGTGCCAACAATCTCACGATGGCAGTTTCTCTTCTGTTTTCTTTTTTCTTTCTTTCTTTCGCGCGCGCGCGTGTGTGTGCATGCCAACGTGCGCGCGTGTGTATGTGTGTGTGTGTGTGTGTGTGTGTGTGTGTGTGCGTGCGTGTGTGTGTGTGTGTGTGTGTGTGTGTGTGTGTGCGCGCGCCTACCGACCAACACAGAACCTTTACACTTCTGTCAAGCCATTTTGATGGCATTTAGTGATGTCTGTAACAATGTTAGTTTCCTACCAATGTTGCAACAATAGCCTAACCAATTTGGACGAGCGTGTGTGTGTATGTGTTTCTCTCTCTCGCTGTGGTGGGAGACCGCCACCATAACCTTTCATTGACAAACCCCCGTGGCTCTGTGGACATCAGACACGAAATGACAACATGGACTGCCACAGGTGGTGTGGGTGTGAGGAAAAAATTAAGAACACACAACTGAAGATCATAATATTAACGACCCATATTGATCAGTGTGTGTGTGTGTGTGTGTGTGTGTGTGTGTGTGTGTGTGTGTTTCATGAAGAAGTGGAGCTTGATAAGTAATGATATGAAACCCTCCCCCCCCCCCCCCCCCCCCCCCCCCCCCCCCCCCTATATCTATTCATTCTAGCTCTCCTATAAAAGCCACATCATGAGGCAATACTGACTAGAAGGGACATAAGGCAGCCCATAAGAAGGGACATAAGGCAACTCAACTGACTAGAAGGGACATAAGGCAACTGACTAGAAGGGACATAAGGCAACCCACTAGAAGGGACATGAGGCAACCCACTAGAAGGGACATGAGGCAGCCCACTAGAAGGGACATGAGGCAGCCCACTAGAAGGGACATGAGGCAGCCCACTAGAAGGGACATGAGGCAACCCACTAGAAGGGACATGAGGCAGCCCACTAGAAGGGACATGAGGCAGCCCACTAGAAGGGACATGAGACAACCCACTAAAAGGGACACGAGGCAACCCACTAGAAGGGACATGAGACAACCTACTAGAAGGGACATGAGACAACCCACTAAAAGGGACATGAGACAACCCACTAGAAGGGACATGAGACAAACCACTAGAAGGGACACGAGGCAGAGCACTAGAAGGGACATAAAGCAGCCTACTAAAAGGGACATAAGGCAGCCCACTAAAAGGGACATAAGGCAGCCCGCTAGAAGGGACATGAGGCAACCCACTAAAAGGGACATGAGACAACCCACTAGAAGGGACATGAGGCAGCCACTAGAAGGGACATGAGAGACAACCCACTAGAAGGGACATGAGACAACCCACTAGAAGGGACATGAGGCAGCCCACTACAAGGGACATAAGGCAACTGACTAGAAGGGACATGATGCAACCCACTAGAAGGGACATGAGGCAGCCCGCTAGAAGGGACATGAGGCAGCCCACTAGAAGGGACATAAGGCAGCCCACTAGAAGGGACATGAGGCACCCACTAGAAGGGACATGAGGCAGCCCCACTAGAAGGGACATGAGGCAACCCACTAGAAGGGGCATACGGCAACTGACTAGAAGGAACATCAGGCAGCCCACTAGAAGGGACATGAGACAACCCACTAGAAGGGACATAAGGCAACCCACTAGAAGGGACATGAGACAACCCACTAGAAGGGACATGAGGCAGCCCACTAGAAGGGACATAAGGCAACCCACTAGAAGGGACATGAGACAACCCACTAGAAAGGACATGATCAGGCCCACTAGAGGGGACATGAGTCAGCCCACTAGAAGGGACATGAGGCAGCCCACTAGAAGGGACACAAGGCAACCCACTAGAAGGGACATGAGGCAGCCCACTAGAAGGGACATGAGGCAACCCACTAGAAGGGACATGAGGCAGCCCACTAGAAAAGGACATGAGGCAACCCACTAGAAGGGACATGAGGCAGCCCACTAGAAGGGACATGAGGCAGCCCACTAGAAGGGACATGAGACAGCCCACTAGAAGGGACATGAGGGAAGCCCACTAGAGGGACATGAGGCAGCCCACTAGAAGGGACATAAGACAACCACTAGTAGGGACATAAGGCACCCACTAAAAGGGACATAAGGCAACCCACTAGAAGGGACATAAGGCAGCCCACTAGAAGGGACATGAGGCAACCCACTAAAAGGGACATGAGGCAACCCACTAAAAGGGACATGAGGCAGCCCACTAAAAGGGACATGAGGCAACCCACTAGAAGGGACATGAGGCAACCCACTAAAGGGACATGAGGCAGCCCACTAGAAGGGACATGAGGCAGCCCACTAGAAGGGACATGAGGCAACCCACTAGAAGGGACATGAGGCAACCCACTAAAAGGGACATAAGACAACCCACTAGAAGGGACATAAGACAATCCACTAGAAGGGACATAAGGCAACCCACTAGAAGGGACATGAGGCAGCCCACTAGAAGGGACATAAGACAACCCACTAGAAGGGACATAAGGCAACCCACTAGAAGGGACATGAGGCAACCCACTAGAAGGGACATGAGACAACCCACTAGAAGGGACTGAGACAACCCACTAGAAGGGACATGAGGCAACCCACTAGAAGGGACACTGCACTGCGGGGCGAGTCATATTATCGTTGTTCAGTGATGCTTGTTCTAAAGAGACATGCATAAGATTCCATTTAATAAGCCTCCAAATGACTAGTAGAACAGTCACTTCAACATCGCTGCAATGGTGAGCATTCCTCCTGAGGAACACAACCACCAGGACAGACAAGAGTGTCACAGACGCGAGAACTCAGAAAGTGGCTGGTTTATCCGTGCTGCAAGGAATGTGACAGGCGTGGAGAGTAGGCTTACAGAAACTGGCGCAAGACAAATCAAACAGACAATGTGAGTACTTCAGACTCCTCTTACTGTTGAAGTGTCAGCGTTTTGAACACACTTTGTATACCAGCCATAGAACGTTACCACTTTTCGAGCACCAGTCTCATGACGTTACAGCTATCGGCCGTTTTTTTCTCCCGCATGCGACAGACACCCTAGGCAGTTTAGCAACCTCTCACCATTCCCTTTCCCCGTTCGACGCTATTGTGAGCTGTGAATGCTGCGACACTCGCCAAGAAAGCAAGAATTCTCGCCACCTCGCCTCCATGAAGCAATTGTCAGACCCATTCATCAACAATGTGATATTGCCGACGATGGCAACTTGACATAAACTTACCCAAGCCAAATGGTTTCAGACAGAGAATTAATACTGAAGTCACTGCTACCACAGAGCACGAAGGACCACGGAATTCAAAAATTCTATTTCTTCTTCCGCTTTGTTGTTGCTGTCTTATGATCATCATCACTGAGAAAAATGCTTTCATTTTGGGATGAAATTTCATGGTAGGCATTCATCGATAATACATCCTGGCGTCAGTTAAAACCTGTGGGACCACAAAATGGTATGATCGGGCCAGAGAGAGAGAGAGAGAGAGAGAGAGAGAGAGAGAGAATGTTTTACGCAAGCAGGCAGAACAAGGGGGCTCACTCGCATCAAAATGAGAAGATTAATCGTGGGTTGTTGGAAACAAGTAAGCTCCCTTTTATATATATATATATATATATATATATATATAAAAATAAAAAAGTTTTCCTAATCTGCATTACACCACTGATCACCCTAATCTAATCTCTGTCTTGAAAAAATGTGACTATGTGGGATTGAACAGATGTCACAGTACTTACTAAGATTTTTAATTCTTAATACATACTTTCCTGTGTGTAAGTAATTTATGATTTTACACAGGAATATTTTTTCATACCTACCATTTGTTATCCTGATCATTTGTTTATTGTTTGTACATGAATGCATATATAATTACACTTCAGGTAAACTTATGTCAAATGTGCCTTCTCTCTCTCTCTCCAAACTGCCCTTACTTTTCATCTCTCTCTCTCATACAATAATAGCTATGAATGTATAATGCTCCTGCAACATGTGTTTACAGCAGTGCATTTGGTCTACCGTCTAGTCAAATCCATCCCGGCATTGTACATTGTAGTCTGTCAGTGTCATATACTCTATGCTGCATGTGTGCAATTGATACAATAATCTCCCCCTCTCTCTCCTCCCTTGTATGTATAATGAACCTCATTGTAAACTACCTCTGTTTTGCATTGACTTGAATCAATGATACACATTTACACAACTAGGGACGCTTACTTTCAATCTGATCTAGTCAACCCTATGTTGTGTACTTTCATGCTCTTGTGTGGATTTGATATACTCTGATTTTTGTATGTAATTTTGCTTTCTTTGTTCTTCCTCTGCGGACCCGCCGTCTCATGTTTGTTACATGTTTTTGTATTCTCTCCGACTCAAAAGAGTTAACGAGAATAAACCATTGTTCCATTGTTCAAGAACGCGTGCACTCTCTCTGTCCATGATTCGAGAGGGCAGTTCATCTGAATGAGCAGTGACCAGCTTATAGGTCAACATGTGTTCATCAGTCTATTTCTTCTCTCTCTCTCTCTCTTTCTGTGTGCATGCGTGTGTGAGTGCACACGCGACCGTGCATGCATGCGATTTGGTAACTTATGATGAATATGAAGAATCAGTTTGGTGCATTTGGTCGCTTTAGGCATCTTTTTCAAATTGGTAGAGCTTACTCATTTCAAAGTGACAGCTTTGAGGCAGTTGCCCTGACTTCCTAATAAAGTCTAACACTCAATTTGTCTTTATGATGGTGCTAATAATGAACTTTTACAGAGTATTGATGTTCAAAAAATCAAAAGGACTTTACATCTCCATGTATATGTTACTGGCCAAAAACCCAATAACAAGTTACGGATAGTTTAGTTAAAAGCGGTAAATTGGATACATACAAATTCAAACAAGAAGGTCAAACATGAACATACACAAAACTCATGACAAACATGCACAGAGACTATCATTGCAAAAAAAACCCCAAAAAAAACAAACAAACAAAAAAAAAAAGACTATCATTGCCATCTGGGCTTGGTTGATAATAGGATATAAGGTTCTGAGTATGGCCTAGTAACATTGCACACACACCACACACACACACATGAATAATTCCCAAAACATTTTTTTGTCATAATCCTCACTGACTAAAGAAGAAAGACGATAAAAAAGTGTCAGCCTCAGAGAGATTAAGAGCTGTTCAGTATCTTAGTGTGATACCAGAACCACAGGAGAGCTACCATCAGCTGAGCATGTCATTTTACACCTGGTAATAGGGTACAACAGCATTATCTTCTGCTGGTTCAGACACTAAGTTCCTGTGAAGAAGACTTGAAACTGAGGCAGATTGTTTGAAACTGAAACCCTCCAGGGGTCTTGAGAGAAGACGGTCGATGTCACCCTTCTACAAGAGAATCTGTATGGGTTTACCAAGGCTCTGTGGTAGACCATCCATTTTATTGTAAGGAGCCAGTCTCCAAGCATAAAAAGAAGAATGGATGGAAGATAAAAATGCTTTGCATCCTTCATGCCTGCCGTCACAGTAACTTTAGTTTTGATTTCCCTCCTACATTTGTGCCTGTGGCAGGTCCATTGTCAACAGCAGCAGAGCTCAGCATCCTCCTCCCATACAAGCTAATCAAACAGGCACTAACCAGCACATCATGCGCAGGATCTCCTTGAGTGACTAACCTCATGGCAATTTGACATCAGTAACTCCCAGAGGGCTGTTGGACCCAGGGCTGTGACAGGATGGGCCTGGATGTAGACTGATCAGGAACAGTGGCTTAGGATGAATGCAACCAGGAGGCATTAAAGTGAAGGCAGACCCATTGTCACCCCCCTCAAACAAAATCAAACCCCATAGCCCCTGAACAACTACAGCACACATGCCCACATTGTCCAAAAGATGTACCTCTATATTTTTAGTCGCCTCCAGACTGACATATACACAACACTCGCATTAATGATAATAATGTTTATTGTCCATTTTTATGAAATATTTCATTGTGGAACACTGGCAACATTTTGCTTCTTAACATAGCATGCCACATATATATTCATGTACCAATCAGTGAATTTCACCATTTACACAGATAAAGGCAAGACAAAGCAAGACAGCATGTCTAGTTCAAATCTTCCCCTTCTCATGCCCATTCAATCCTTTTATCACAACCATTCACCCATTACATACAATCACCATCACTAGGCAGACTTACCCACAAAATCGTAGCTCAGTGACAACATTCCTGGCAAAAAAAAAAAAAAGGGCACCTGACAACTTGACTCAAATGATAACTGATTATCTGCAGAAATTCATAGTATCTGAGGAAAACGCCAGTTCAACTACTTTGCCTCACTGACATATCTGTTACTGCAATGCTTGCATGACCGTCTTGATCAAGTAGTATCACAGTAAAATGTGTTTCGCACCAGTCAGAGGTATTAAAAGAATAACTGAATGGTACTAAGAAACAAATGATGCATTCTATTGACTTTTCAAACAATAGTCAAGCAGTTAGTATCTGAAACGTTTTACAGATTATAAATCATGGCAAAAATATCTTTACTGACCATTCAAAACATTCACATTCCTTATCATTATCATTTAATTTTGGCCATCCTCTGACTTGAGTAAACAATCCAACAACATTTCTTTACCATCCTGATCAGCCAATCACTGTTGTGAAAAGTGTTCGTCTTCATGGATATGCACATGAGCATAGTGTATCATCAAGAATGGGAAGACAGCTAGTCTTCAGAAGGTTTCGACTTTCTGTATGCTACAACAAAATTCAGAGCTGATTCAGACCACCTCTTTAGTCCGCAAGGGTACTGGTGTCCATCACTGATGTGGGCATGGCTCTTGCATCAATCAATTCAATCTCTTGCAACAATGGTGGGTACATATATGTATGAATATATTGGTATGTGTGTAACAATATCTCTTGTGTAACACGTATCATACACAATTTCGGCACAGGCTGATAATGGTTAAAAAAAAAAAAAAAAAAATCACAGTCTGGGTAGGATGCACACCTGCCAAGAAAAAAAAAATCACAGTCTGGGTAGGATGCACACCTGCCAAGACCTAAAAAGCACAAAGGGTCACAGGTTGACATTTTTCAGGTGTGACATTCTAAATTTAAGCGCAGGGACTATATGCGATAGCACAAGGACAATTTCAGTTCTACTTTGCTTTGCGTTCAACATGGCACACTAAAAAGACAGAAATATCCCTAGTTATCGAGTGGCATTTATTTGACTAATAACAGATCAGCATGCCTGACAATGACACCAATCAACGAAGCCCAAGTATCGTGATACTCTATAGCAATACTTCTTTCTCCACATACTGAACTTTGCAAGTTAAAGACCAAATCAGTCTACAGTCTAGAGATCTATATTGTCCTGTTCCATTTCAGCTGCTGAGTAAGTGAAGCGCTTAAAATCATTTTTGTTTGTTTTTCTTTTTTGGCATAGCATTTCATCACAAAGAGTAGTGGTGTATCATCATCAATGAAGTCTTAGCATGATATGCCAAAAGTGTTGTGCTTGGCAGCACTGAAGATGGCACACATCACAAAACATGATGTATGACCTTGTTCATATTTCTCTACATTTTAGTGTCATGAACAAATCATAACAGCAGAATGATTCCATTCAGATCGTAACTCCTTTTTTCCTTTTTTTTAAGACAGCAAGAAACAATCTACACTCAATGTCTGCATTACCAATCTGTCTTCACCCACTTTATGGAACCCTTAAAGCAAACAATGGAAGAAACGCACAAAAGTCATGTCTGTATGATATAATTCTTTATTTCTGAAATCACTTCCCACTCCTCAAGTTTGAAATGTTCTTCAAATCATTTCAGCAGATCTGCAACATTGGTCTCTCTTTGATCAGAACAGGACTGCCTTCTACAGAGGGAAGATTCTCAGGTGCACAGTTGGTACATCAGGACAAAGTCAGTCATCTAGCTGACTTCTTTGCCTGATGCATTGACCTGCACACATCTTCCTCTCTGCAGCAGGATTAAATGGGGTTCTGCTCACGGTAATGGAACTGCATTTTGTTGGCTTGTGTGCCAAGTTTCATGTGGTATTTTTTCTTCATTCTTTGAAGATAGTGAACATCACGTGCACGCTGCCGAACGGCTGCATCTGGAAACAAACAAATAAATAACATGTTACTAGGCAAAAGCCATCATCCAACAACAGCAAAGGAAACAAAACACATAGTCCAGTCACAGGTGTTTCTGGTTGGCCATACCTACAAGGTAGCACCGACTTGAAGGTTGATGCCATGACTTCCTTATTGGAAGCAAAAGTTACTATCCTCACTTTATTCAATACTTCATGCACCTGGCCTCTCTAAAATATCCTTTTGTAACAGTGGGTGTGAGGTGATTAGTGTGCATGATCTGTCCAGCATGATCAATATCAAAATGCATAAATAACATGAAGTAGAGACTTGAATAAAGACCAAAACACATCTTTACTCATTTCTTTTAGTGTTGTTATTGCATGTACATGTCAATGGGTACATAGGTGTAAAAAATGGTGGGTGGGTGGCAGGGTGAAGGGGATCTACTGATCTTTGAAATTCTTCATTCTTTCCTTTTTTTTTAACACTGAATGATAGATCAAACCAATGACCTGCTTTCCAAACAAATGCATGTTTCCATCTGTGGCAACCTTGGATGGTGAACTGATTCTATAATTCCCTTTACCTGTTTCCATCGGTGGCAACCTTGGATGGTAAACTGATTCTATAATTCCCTTTACCTGTTTCCATCAGTGGCAACCTTGGATGGTGAACTGATTCTGTAATTCCCTTTACCTGTTTCCATGTGGCAACCTTGGATGGTGAACTGATTCTAATACCCTTTACCTGTCCAGTGGCAACCTTGGATGGTGAACTGATTCTGTAATTCCCTTTACCTGTTTCCATCAGTGGCAACCTTGGATGGTGAACTGATTCTGTAATTCCCTTTACCTGTTTCCATCAGTGGCAACCTTGGATGGTAAACTGATTCTGTAATTCCTATCCATCTGTGGCAACTTTTTCCAGTCCAGTCTCTGAACTGAGAGTCTTTGCAGCTTTCAAGTCCCCTAATCTAAGCCCATTCCTGAGTGCTGGCCAGTTTTCAGGTTCCATACATTCCATTCTTTTTTTCCAATGAGCTGATTTTTGTTGAATGGTTATCTTTTGTACATGTTTGGACTCAGAAAGAAATTTTCTGCAGAACGGAGCAAGAACTGAACTACTCAATCAAATTAAAAACAACGCCATTACTTGAAAGTGAAAATTTGCCAGTAAAAATGACACTGTCCTGTTTGTTAACAGTTACCATTTTCTATGAAAAGGAAATAACTTTTATGGATGACACATGCTGATCAAATACAGATACATTATTTTCCTTTCATTAGCAATACAGAAATTCTTCATACCAGCTCAAATACAAGTTCTAACAGATTCAGCAAAATAAAAAAACAAATAAAGAGAAGAGAAGAAAAGAAAGAAAAAAAGAAAACGATACATCACTGATCTGATTAACAACATTACCAATGACGTGACATTTTTATTTCACTATTTGTACTGCTGGCAGGTCTTTATTCCAGACTTTTGTATCATACAAATGTACATCTAAAGTTATACATTTCCAAAGTTTTACTAGTAATGGTATTCAATACACAAAACAATAGTTGGACAAATTCCCACAAATTCATCTGCATTTAGATTCAGCACCTCTCATCCAGGACCAAGATTTGAAACCCAGCCAAGTCACAATTAGTTAATATCCAAAATGAATGCAGACAATTATTGAATTTCAATCCAAAATTCTATTTGAACACAAAAATCTTGCCTTTTTTCAATGCTTCCAAAGAAATATTTGTGAGGTAGCAATTTTACATTTGACTCAATGTGTCTTCATCACAAACTTCAGTTGGTGTCTGATTTTTTTCAACCCAATCAAGTCAGCTTCTTCAATGTCAATCTTTGATAATTCTGGCGAAAAACCAATTCATTTCAGCGAAAATCACCATGAAATGCTCCCTTTTACTTTGCTGCTGGTTATTTTTCTGCATAAATTTGCTCATTATGTTAGATTCACGCTGGTATAGCTGCAGTCTCTGTTTGAAACTTTGGTATCCGCCATCTGCAATAACCAATCTCTTGTTTTCTTAAAAATCATCCAATTAAATTCATTCTTGCTCTAAATGTAGGGTCATTTCCTGCCCAAATATTGCTGAATGATGGCTGGTTTCAGTGACATAGTTCACTAACTGTGTGTGACAAGTATACAACTCGTGTTTCTCATTTGAATAATGACACCCTTGCAAAACAAGCGTATGCTTTTCTAGAATAATATGGGAGTTTACACACTTGTGCATTTAACGATGCCCACAGCTGGTTATGTTCCGGTGCGTCTCCCATTTGATAATGGTTAACATTTTTGTAAATGGCTGACCTAACACTCTGGTTTGTGATAGTTTGTCTCAACTTTGTGCTCACTTATAAATGTTGCTTTACACAACCTTCTCAACACATGTCAACAGGCTCCAAGTTTCACGCTCCAACTTTCTCTCGTTTTTCATTCTTCAAACCCTGGCATCTTACCTGTGGCCCCCTTCCATCCCAATGCCTTGTAGTTGGCCAGCACTTTGCTGAGAGGGGTCTTGGCTTTCACCACCTGCCGGCGTCCACCATGGTTCTGCTTGTAATAACAGGCCAGGCTGCGGTGACCAACAGTGGACCCTGCAACCCGTCACCAACTTTGCATCTCTGATCAACATCTGAAAAGCTTCTCCTGCACGTCATGCGTTTGTAACTAACACATCCATCACACATTAGGTCAGTAATTCATGTTCTTCAACTTCTGTTTCATTTCTGGCATTCTTCTAGAGAAAAATACTTTTAACACCGAGTCTGTAAAAGTATTTCTCTTTCTCTGATAATAGTAATCCTGTATGAAAAAAAAAAACCAACAGAAAATTCATTTGTTTTTTCATAACAGAAAATTTGTCTTCTTCGAAACGAATTATTCAGCAACTGTGTTTTTAACTTGTTTGAAGGTGATATGACTGTACAGTATGACAACAAAACATTTTTCCTGTCTTATAGACAATACTCTGAATGGTGTGATGAGCATTTTGTCAACCTGCACCAAAGCCTATACCTATTTGCAGAGCTGATTACCTGAGGGCAAAACCAGTTCAAAGCCACTGGAGATCAGCATCTCTGGATCAAGTGGCTCCTCCTCTTCACCTGCTTCACTGCATCAGGGTAACTGCTCCTGGTGACAATATAAATGTCATCAGACTTCAGTGTCAGTGTGTAGTGTGTGTGTGTGTGTGTGTGTGTGTGTGTGTGTGTGTGTGTGTGTGTGTGTGTGTGTGTGAGAGAGAGAGAGAGAGAGAGAGAGAGAGAGAGAGAGAGAGAGAGAGAGAGAGAGAGAGAAAAGAGAGTGCGCGTGTGTGTGTGTGCATGTGTGTGCATGTTCGTGCGTGCATATGTGTGTCTCTGCATGCCTATGTGCATGTGTATGTGTAATCAGTATACACAGGCATGCATGCATGAAGCAGCCAAACTTCTATTTTCAGATCACAGATAGAATATGCAGCATATTTGCTTTCCGAAGGTAGATTAAAAAAAAAAAGGAAAAAGGAAGAAACAGAAAAATAAAGATTATGAGCAAGTTAATCTGAAAAACAAAATTCTGTACAATCGGTGCAGTGGCAAAAGGAATATGCATAAACATACATACATCCCTTCCCCTCCTCGCTTACTGTTCCAACACACTCAAGCAGCTGCTCACAGGCATTAGCATGTACGCAGATACATACATTCATGCATGCATTGCAAACACATACAGAATCTTTGTTTGTGTGGTACTGTGAGTGTATCTGTGTGTGCACATGTGTATGTGATCAAAAGACAAACAGGGAGGGCATGCACAATTATGAGGTTATTTAGAAGATTTGAAAGATAGACACTGAATGAATGGAGATAGAGACAGACAAAACGGAAGTGACAGACCGATAAAGAAACAGACACAAAAGCATGAACATTGATGATAAACTCATGATTAGTGTTTCAGCACTGTATCTGTAGTCACAGAAGTTGAACGTTAATGATAAACGCTAAGTGTTTCAACACTGTATCTGTAGTCACAGAAGTTGAACGTTAATGATAAACGCTAAATGTTTCAACACTGTACCTGTAGTCACAGAAGCTGAACGTTTAATGATAAATGCTAAGTGTGTTTCAACACTGTACCTGTAGTAGAATAGAAGTTGAACGTTAATGATAAATGCTAAGTGTTTCAGCACTGTACCTGTGGTCGTAGAAGTTGAACGTTAATGATTCAGCACTGTGCCTGTAGTTGTAGAAGTTGAATGTTAATGATAAATGCTAAGTGTTTCAGCACTGTGCCTGTAGCCATAGAAGTTGAACGATAATGATAAATGCTAAGTGTTGCAGCACTGTACCTGTAGTCGTAGAAGTTGAACGATAATGATAAACGCTAAGTGTTTCAGCACTGTACCTGTAGTCATAGTAGTCAGCATAGTGTTCGCGGTTGGACTCATCATGCTTCACCTTGCAGTGACCTTTGTCCACCATGTGCTTTTGCACAGCACGTATACTGCGGAACAGCTTGCTGCGGTCCTGACACCACAGGCACATGTGACCTTGGCTGATCATCTCCCCTGCAAAGCGGGCAAGACATTGTGACTGAAGGTTAATAGTCAAGCTTGAACCCATCTGTGCAGTGGAGTTTATCTATCTATCTGTGTGTGTGTGTGTGTGTGTGTGTGTGTGTGTGTGTGTGTGTGTGTGTGTGTGTGTGCATGCATGCGTGTGTATGTGTGTGTGTACCTGTGAAATAAAACACTGCTCTTGTCATCTACTCGTGAAATATCTATTTCAAAATCCAGATTTTCTCCACATACAGGCTTCATTCAGGTCATTTTAAAAAAAAAAGAGAGAGGAGCACGCAATAAAATATTCACTTGTAAAAATGAACATTTAGCAACTGGAAGTGTTGGTTTAGCATGTCTGATCACATCTTTTTAAAACAGATAAACTGTCCTTTTAATGCCAATATTCCGACTACTGACAGAAACCACTGTTTTCAAAATCTTACAGAATTATCTTTAAAGTCTCTGCATCTGTCTTCAGCATTTGTACACCTACGTCCCATCTTCTCAGGCTCCATTCAGACACATGAACTTTGTTCTCTTGCTTCTGACAAAGAGCTGTCCTAATGTGCTGGTGGAAGACAGAACTCGGTCACTGATCTAAGATGCAATTCATGTCCATAAAACACACATCAACTGTGCTTATGCTTTGCCACCTTCTGAATGCATGCTTTCTGATGTATCTTGTTGAAGCTTTCTATCCCAGAATGAGCTCTTTCCTACCATTTTTACCACAGATGTAACCTCCATTTCAAAATTCTAACACAGCGGTAGAACAATTTCAGAAATGGCAGATTCTAAGACAGCAGTTGAACCTAGTACTCTTTCTTGATCAGCATGGTTGTTTCCAAAAGTTTTCTCCCTTGACCATGTACTGTCTGCCTTAAAACTGACAAGTGTCACAGTAAACTGCATTGACCTTTCATTTCCATCTTAGTTCTAATGTCAAAAATTTTTTTTTTTTTTCAAAAGTATCATGTGGAATGAAAAAAAAATTGTTTAAAGGACCTGAAGGACCCTGCAGCTAAAAAAAAAGTCTTGTGAAGGAATTAAAGGACCATTTGTTGAAATGTTCTTGAGAACAACAAAGACACACACAAATGCGCTAAATCCACAGCTAGATTTTTATACAAAATGTGATGTTATCTAGACATGCAGTATTCATTTGTTTGTTTTGTTTGTATGTTTGCTTTTTAAAGCATCCAAATTGGAAAAGAGAAAGAAAGACTGATGTTCACCTGAAAAAAAACAAACAAACAAAAATGGGGGGGTGGGAGTGGGGGGATATGGACATACCAAGAAAAACAACAAGCCCTTCCAAATCAGAGATGAATTCAGCATCAGGCAGGAAGAAGCTGTGCTTCAGTGTCATGTGGTCCAGGTTGCTTTCCAAGGAGACAGAAATGTGTGAACAGAACAGACACTCCTCCAGCCCCAGGACCTCCTCCTCGTCATCCCATGACTCCTCACCAGAATCCACATCATCGTCTGGGCAACATACAGCATCACTTGCATACATTCAGTGTGTTTTTATTCCTCCACCACCACAAGCATCAACTATATGAAAAACAAACAAGCAAACAAATGAAAACAAAACCAAGAGGAAGTTCTAGATTTCAAATCATTCTGTGATCGATAGTAGAAACACTCCATGGTACTGCTCATGCACCTTTCACACCTTTTTTTTTTTTTTTTTTTTTTTTTTTTCAATTATGTCTTAATCTTGTAAAATTGTAGAAATTTATCAGCAGCACAAATGACAAATCTGCTTGAATGTTTTACGAGCAAACATAATAAATACATGCATAGATTGTATGCTTTGGTAATTTTTTTGTTTTGTTTTGTCGAATACAGCTAAAATGATTTGTCCTGAGAAGGTGAAAAGACTATCTAAATATGACCAGCTCTCAAAAGGTGCCCAACTGAACACACAACAACATAAACAACAAAGTGTTGTAACTTGATTGGGATTGACATATTTCACCTAGAAAGCTTTAAATATTCAAGGAAAATAACTGAAGAGATAATATTAGAATTTTAAAGCCAGCATGAGGTCTAAAACTTATGTATTTGAAAATATTATCACATAATGTGGGTCTCTGACTGACTTCCTGGAAGATCGTTTCATAGGCAGATTGTTTGGTGCAGTCATGTGCAAGAATAAAAGCTTTCATGCAAAACAAAAAAATGCTGGCGTTGTTGTTGATGAGTTTATCTTGTGTTTTCTATCAAAAATATTATTTTAATTCACTTGATTTATTAGATACAAGCTTGTAAAAAATAGGTGTCATTTGTGACACACCTAGTCACGCCGGGATCGACAGACAATGACTTGGCAATTTGAAACTAAACTTGGATTGGACCCGAAAATGTACTCATTGAGATTAATGATGTAAATAGAAAAAAAAAAAACTTTTTTCTATGCAGAATTTAATAGTGCAACTTGATATTTTGATGTTTAATCAATTCTAGTCACAATGTCACGCCGGACACTTTTCTTCTTAAATATTTCTTTGATTCCGAAAACTCTACCGTATCCACCATTTTGACTGCGGAAATTGCTAATGCGCATGCGCAGTTCTTCCTTTCAGTCCACAGTTATAATGGAGAGACATGCAGTTAAGATTTTAAAAATAGTCACGGGTTTATTTTCTAGTCACGAGTAACACTGATGTCACAACGGACTCCCAAAAAGCATGAAATACACACTCTTTAACACTTCTGTAAACTTTTGTGGTATGTTTAACTGAAAAATCTGGTAAAAATTCGTTTCTGGCGATGTTAGTGTTGTTTCCATTGTCTCAGTTCAAACTGCAGACGCCGGTTGATTTTGTGACGTTGTAAACCACATCGTCACAATCATCGAATGACACCATTCTTAGTAATCTTACGAACTTTCAATGAATTAAACTGAAATAATAGTTATACTATTTACAGTTTATAGCTTACTTATAGTGATTTAGAACATGTGTCAAACTTTCATTAATACTTTTTACAAGTTATGGAACACCAATATAGAGTGTTCCTTGTGACTCGGCGTTCTGTGACAATGGCATCCAAGATTGATGGGCAGATCAGTTGCTAAAAGAACACATTCTCCAAGACGATATCCGTTTCCTCAGTCCAAGCACTCCTCCTTTCACTATTCCAGTGATTCTTCAGACTGATATGATTCTTTGTAGTTCAACTACATCAATTTTATTTTAAAAAAATTTTTGTGCTTTACCAGTATGCCAAACTTCAGGTAAATTCCTAGATTGCTAACCCCATTTCAGTCCAAGGCATTTGATTGGTGCTACATGGGGAGAAATGTGTGTGTGTGTGTGTGTGTGTGTGTGTGTGTGTGAGCACCAATTTCCATGAACAAAAAGAAAAAAGGAGTGCCAACTTTACACCAGTCGGCCTAACTGCAAACATGTAACATGTATCGATGTGTATTTTCTAAACGTCTTGTTACACACTTTTTGTGGTTTTCAGTTCTTGCTTTTGAATCATGTTTAATTTTTCTTTTTTTTTTTACATAAACAGCCTGTATTTAAACAGAATCTGTATTATCTTGTTTCAGTGATATCACATGAACCAAGAAAAAGAAAGCAAACATCTGTGTATGCACACTGGACATGCAGACATCAAATCATAAAAAAAAAAAAAAAAAAAAAAACTTCTTGTTGGAGGACATGTAGATAAATGCATTATGTAGTGTCACATTACACTGAATATCTTATTCTTCCTGCCTCCTGGAGGCCTCTCCTGCAGTGAGAAAGACTCATGTCATGAATTGGGAGGGGATAGGGTGGCCTTGTAGGTGATTTTTTTTTTTTTTTTTTTTTTTTTTTTCCAAATTAAACGAAAAACACACGCTCTTCAGCTGCGCCTCTCTCTCTCTCTCTCTCTCTCTCTCTCTCTCTCTCACATCTTAGTCAAAAGAAAAACAGCTTGTATCTCAAGATATGACACTTGTATTTATTTATTTATTATTATTATTTTTTTTTTTTCTTTTAAATACACAAAAGATTTTTTTTTTTTTTTTCGATGGCCCCTTCCTTCCCTGGTGTGTGTGTGTGTGTGTGTGTGTGTGTGTGTGTGTGTGTGTGTTCCCCCCTATACTATTATTTTTACAACCTGGACCGTAGTTACACCCACCCCCTGGCTCATCTGTTCAGTCCTCACCCGACCTCGGTCTGCTTTCTTTTTCATAATTCATCTTGTCCATTCATGTCTACTTTGTGTCGCATTTCATATTTTTCCTTTCAGACTATAATGAGAATATCTCTTATTTCTTAAACCTTTCTTTCTTCTTTTCATCTGAAACGTCGGTCGACACAACACAATCACTTTTTTTTTTTTTTTTTTTTTTTTTTTAAAGTCATTTGCACTCGGTGCTCGCTTGCGGTGGTCAAGTAGATTACGACATCTTTTTTACGTATTTTTCAGATCTCTCATGCAGAGATTATGTACACTTTTTTTCATATTTGTATCTGTTGATATGTGTTTCTGTGTAACAGACTGTGGGAAGCAGTGCGTCAACGTACTCAATGAGGATTATTGTTATATAAGCTGTGATTTATGGAAGAACTGGGCTTCATTCTTGTTTTCCATTGTGTTAACCTCCTGTGTTCTATGCTTTGTATACTTGAAATGTTTTTTCAATCGTCATGGATAGTCTAACTATTGCGTCCTTAAATTGTCAAGGTCTAGGTGACATACATAAACGTAGGGATATCTTTCACTATTTAAAACAGCAAAATCATTCAGTTTACTGTCTACAGGACACCCACTTTACCAAGAAACTTGAGAAATACGTAACTGCAGAATGGGGCTACAAATGCTTATTTGCCTCATATCGGTCAAATTCCAGAGGTGTAGCGGTATTATTTTCAAATAATTTTGAATTCAAAATAACAAATGTCCAACGAGATAAGGATGGTAACTTCATAATTGTAGCATTTAGTACATTTTGAAAAACACTTTCTCTTGGTTAATGTGTATGGGCCAAATAAAGATGATCCACTATTCTACAGCACGCTTAAGGAAAACATAAGGAGTTATGATACCAATGATATTATTTGTGTGGGTGATTGGAACATCACAATGGATCCCCATCTTGACTGTTACAATTATGTACACGATAATAATCGGAAAGCAAGAGAAGAACTCATAAACATGACAGAAGATATCGGGTTGGCAGACATATGGAGGGAAGAGAATCCGGAATGTAGGAGATATACCTGGCGTAAACGAACTCCACTTAAGCAAAGTCGATTAGACTTCTTTTTACTATCTGAGTATCTTATTTCTTATGAAAATTCTGATATTGAACCAGGTTATCGATCTGACCATTCGATGGTTACATTATGTTTGAAATTCGGTAAAAGTGACAAAATCTAAAGGATTCTGGAAATTCAATGTATCTCTACTAAAGGATAAACAATATGTAGATGAAATTAATGAATTTATTGTAAATGTGATAAAAGAACACATAGCTGATCAATCAGCAATACAAGATGAATCAGTATTGTCTGAGTTAATACAATCTGGACTCAAATTTAAATTAAAAGACAAAGTCTTCCTAGATTTCCTTTTAATGAAAATAAGAGGTAAATCAATAGCTTACGCTACAATGAAAAAGAAAAAAAAAACGTCAGAAAAAGAAATCGAAATCACCAAAAATATAAAGAATCTTGAGAGGATAGAGAACAAAGGAGAAGCTGAAATAAGAATGATTGAAGAAAAAAATCAAGAATTAAGAGCGATCAGGGATAAAAAAATGGAAGGTGTACTGTTACGGTCAAAGGCGAGGTGGATCGCAGACGGTGAAAAAAATCTCGAAATACTTTTGTAACCTGGAAAAAAGAAATTATATTAGTAAACAAATGACCAGACTAGTGACCAAAGATGATGAAGTAATAAAAGAACAGAAAGATCTTTTAAACGAAGTTAAAACTTTCTACGAAAACTTATACAAGAAAAAGGTAACTGAAAAATGCGCGAAATAAAAAAACTTGTTAAAACAATTCCAAAGTTATCTGAAGATGATAAACAAATGTTGGAAGGGGAAATCACTTTAGAAGAAGCAAGTATAGCTTTAAAGAATATGAAACATGGCAAAAGCCCAGGTACAGATGGGTTTTGTGCTGAATTTTTTAAGTTTTTTGGAAAATACTTGGGCCATTGGTGGTAAGATCTATCAATGAATCGTATAGAGACGGAGAATTTTCGGCGACACAGAGGAGGGACTGATTATTTCTATACCAAAAGGTGATAAACCTAAAGAATTTAAAAAAAAAAAAAAACTGGCGTCCCATCTCCCTCCTAAATGTAGTTTACAAGATAGCTTCCTCGTGTATTTCCAAGAGAATCAGAAATGTTTTACCTTCTATTATTAGTGAAGACCAAACAGGTTTCATGGCTAACAGATATATGGGGGTGACAATATTAGGCTGATTTATGATTTGATTAATTACCTAAATGCAAGAAATCTCCCTGGTCTGTTGCTATCTATAGATTTGAAAAAAGCCTTCGACTCCCTCGACTGGGATTTTATGTTCAATGTGCTAAGGGTTTTTGGTTTCGGTAACAGTATATGCCACTGGATAGAAACGTGCTATAAAGATATTAAATCAACAGTCACTGTAAATGGCCAGACTGCGCAATGGTTTAAAATAGAAAGGGGGTGTAGACAGGGAGACCCTATATCTCCTTACCTATTTATAATATGTGCAGAAATTCTAGCGATAATGATAAAGGAAGACAAGAACATAAAAGGTATAAAAATAAACGATATAGAACACAAAATAGTTCAGTTCGCTGATGACACTCAGCTAATAAACATTGGTGACAAAACTTCATTTGAATCTATGAATGTCCTTACCACATTTGGCAGAATTTCAGGCCTACTCTTGAATAATGAAAAAAAAAACGCAATCAATATGGCTTGGGTGTTATAAAAACTCGAAAAAAAAGATACTGTCCTCATCTGAAAATGATATGGAATCCTTCTAAATTCAAAATATGGGTGTTTGGTTCACTCAAGACTTAAAAGAATGTGAAAACTTAAATTATAATGACAAATTTTCGGAAGTTAAAACATTATTCAGAATTTGGTCTCAGAGAAGTATAACGCCAGTCGGAAGAGTTGCTGTTCTCAAGTCCCTTATTCTATCAAAAACTTATACACCTCTGGATTTTGCTACCTAACCCTCCTGACCTTTTGATTCAAAAACTTCAAAAGATGTGTTTCAGCTTCGTTTGGAATGGCAAACAAGATAGAATAAGCAGGAAAACAGCAGTGAAGACTGTAAAGCAAGGTGGTTTAAACATACCTGATATTAAAAAAAATACATTAATGCTTTGAAACTTCTGTGGATAAAGAAACTTAAAACCACAAGTCATAAATGGAAGAACATCGTTTTAAAATTATACCCCTTCAGTGATAGAATCGAAAATTATGGACCAGGGTACGGTTCTGGATACACAAGTGTTAATTCATTTTGGAAAGACACGTTTACAGCCTATCGGGAATTTAGTTTGTGTGTGACACCCGAGACATTAAATGAACTACTTGTTGAACCCGTATTTTACAATGACATGATAAAAGTAGGAAATGCGGTAATCAAGCAAAATAAGTTAGTCGAGAAAGGGATATTCGCAATAAAACACTTTTTGAAACCAAATGGACAATTTATGAACTTCAGAGAATTTAGCATTAATGTTGACTACACCATAGATTTTATCTCATACAATGGATGGATTTCTTCAATGAAACAATTCATAAGGAAAACGGGTATGAAAATAGATAATAACAGAGACATAAGTCATAACACACCGAAGGCTTTAAATACTATTATGAAGGAAAATAAAGGAGCCAAACAGTTCTATGAAATTTTCATTCAAGATGAGCGCAAGCCAAATTGCTGCTACAAATGGCTAAACAAACTGAATTCTGAAATCCATTGGAATAAAGTATTTACTCATGTCCACAAAATCAAAGATATAAAATTAAAATGGCTACAAATTCGAATCATACACAGAATTATTGGTACAAATATTGTCTTAAATGCTATGGGCTTAACAAACACGACAAGTTGTACTTTTTGTAACGAAGAGAGAGATTCGGTCCAACACTTTTTATGGATGTGCAACCACGCTCAAACTTTTTGGACAGAAGTTGAAAAGTTATTAATGAAAAAATGTCGAAACACAACTAATATCAAAATCACACGAGATATCGTTATTTTTGGGAATAGATCAACGTGTGAAAACAGAGACAGTTTTTGATTTCATTATTATGCTAGCTAAACTTCATATATATAAGTGCAAAATCAAAACACAAAGACCAAATGCTTCAATTTTTCAGAGTCAATTGAACAATAGATATAAAATCGAATTGTTTAATGCTAAAGTCAACAACAATCTAAACCATTTTCATGCTACATGGAACAACTACAGGCCAATGATTCTTCAAGAAAACACTTCCTTAAGCTCTTGATCTAATACATTTTCATATGCCCAGTCTTCTTTCTTTCACAACCTCCCTCTGAAATGGGAGAGAGTGAGGAAGGAGAGGAGAAACAGTAAGTTGTTAAATCTCGCAAAAGATGATGTCACTCTTTTTTTTCCCACTTTTTTTCCCGTTGTCTAAACTTATGTACGCGTCTATGTTTATCTTGCTTGTTTGTTTGTTTTGTTTGTGTTTTGTTCCTTCTTAAAAAAAAACTGTTTTTGGACATATGCCATTAACTGTTTATACAGAAATGATGCTAATGTACATATGACTTGGCGCACTGTCCTCTTTATGCGCATTTGTAATCTCTATATTGTTTGATTAAAAATGTGAATTAAAAAGGAGTTTTGTGTGTTTGACTTTTTTTTTATCCCGCCATTAAGGCACTGAATATTAAACCATTAACAGCACATTACTATTTACAAGTACTTGTGACATCATAATGATAAAGGGATACTAATTGGTCCACTATGTGATGCATGAAGTAACATAAAAATTCAAATCCTTAATTAAAGAGTGAAAAAAAAACAAGCAGACTACTAACATTTAATTCTGGAATATATTGTCAGGCCTTCGACCGCCAAAGCCAGTAACAAGGAAGATTAAAAAAAAGACAAATGCACAGAAGTGTGCGGAGTATCGTGAAAGACTGAAGACAGAGCCAGACTGATATGAGGCATACATGAAAACAAAGAGCGACGGGTGCAAAAAGTGTGGCATTAGGAACACAAAAACTCCATGACCCGGAGCAAGCTGGGCTGCGTCAGGAAGTAAAAGATGCTGATCATTTTGGCAAATTACACTCAACAACAATATGAGTATGAGCATTCCTGCATTGTTTTTTTTTTGTTTGTAGGTGTTACGTGTGACATGTGACTTCCAAACTGTGTATTGTCACGGTCAGTTTTGTCACAAATGACATCATGATTTTGACCAGCTGATAGAATGTTCAATGTGTAAGACATTATTGATCAGGAAATAAAAGCTGCTGATCTTTTTGGCAAATTACACACATATTTTGAGTTTGAGAGTGCTTTTTTGTATCTAAGCTGAAAAGTGTAATGACCGGAAAGTGTCATTTGTGACTGTGACATCTTAACTATTACATAACTTTCATTCTAGAAGACTGATTAAGCTCCTCGCTACTCAGATATGATCTAAAACATCATTGATACCACCACATGTTTAATTCTCACCTGGCCTTTGAAAAAAAATGAGTTATATAAAAGGATCATTTGGGTCACATGTCACAAATGACATTATTTCTGGCCCATGTTTACATGCTGTTTACTCGTAGACTATTTGAAGTATCATCTTTTCTGTTACAAAACATGAATATTGGATGTCTAGCCATCACAAAAAACACAGCCATGTGAAGCTCCACATCACTTTAATTTTTAGCAGCTCAAGGGGCACCTTTTGAGAGCTGGTCATATCTTTAGTACATCTCCACTGAGTTAATATGAGCTCTCATATAAACCCATGAATTGTAAAATAATTTACAATTTTCACTAATAATATGCATCATGCATGCACGAGAGTGATTTGAAAATCTGAAAGTGTAAATTGCAGTAATTAAACAGAAAAATTGTACAAGTAAACATGATTGTCTCATTGTGTTTCAAACATGTCCTGTGTTTGTCATGTGTTTGCTAGGAAAAAAGCACTGTGCTAAAACACATAAAAGACTACCAGCATAAGGTTGGTGACTGTTAAATGGGATGAGGGTTTATTTCTATGGAAACAGGTCTAGACGATGTCAAAAGAGAACCACAACAGTGGTGAAAGGACCCTGTGTGATCCACTATGCTATAAAAAAACTGAAAACACACAAGAAAAAGATGTAAGGATGACCTTTCCATGAAGTGGGGTACTAAAGAGTTCCTGAGAGAGAGAGCTCCAAACTAACGGTCTGCGAGCAGCATAGCCAGAAGCTGGTGTGCCTTGAAGCCTCTCGACTACGAAGGAAGATATCAGGTCATGAAGAAAACAAAAAATGTTCTAAAGTGATTTCCTTTCCTCGGGTGAGCATTCAGCCTGCTGGGCATCTCTGTACATGCAGACCATGCCTGCAAATGGGATAAAGATGCAGAAATTCGTTCAAAAGAAAGCGACAATAAAAACAACAACAACAGATGAAGAAAAGAAGCAAACCAAATCCATGATTCACCTTCATCAGATTCTATCTCTCCCTGGGATGAAGTTCTACTGGTGGAACGAGTGATCATCTGTGACTTTGGGATACCCTGCTTTTGTGCGATGGCATCCATTTCCTGATGCTTTTTGGACCGCAGATGGTTGTCAAGGGCATTCTTGACTTGAACACCTTGTTGCACAATGTGCAGAAGCCGTCTTCCAAATCCTTTTGTTTAGAAACCTGAATTCCAACAGCGGTTCAAACATGATTGCCACTATTACTGAAGGGACAGAAAACACGTTTTAGCTTAGACTGGGAGCTCCTTTTAGTTTCTTTCAAGGAGCATAACTTTTTTTTTCTTTAATTAACTTTTCATTCTGTCCATCTCTCAAGCAGAAGCAGCATTAGCACTTCCCTATAACTCTAAAAACACACTTTTTCTTTGCTCCCACATCTCACATCCCCCCCCCTACCCCTCCAGCACCCACTGCCACACACCTCTTTCTCAGTAAAAATGAGTACGCAGGCAAAGAGAGAGAGAGAGAGAGAGAGAGAGAGAGAGAGAGAGAGAGTGGAAGGGAGAGACGAAAAGTGAGGAAGACAAACAGAATAACAGGACAGACACAAACAGCATGTATGCATCAGATTCTCTGCATCCCTTTTACTTATTGATTATTCATAACTGGTTGTCTCAACATGTAACATTTAATCATTTACCCATTTAGATTGTATTACTATACATGCAAAATCAAGATCCCCTAAACTGTATCTTAATTCTTATCAAACCAAACTTGGTGTCTTGATCTCTTAAACAAATCACTGTACATTTAAAATCACTCCACAAAATATGGGGCACAAAGTAAGCATGTGAAATTTGAATGTTGTCCTAAGTCTGTGTTATTCATATAATATATATATATATATATATATATATATATATATATATATATATATATATATATATATATATATATATATATATATATATATATATATATATATATATATATGTACATATATATTTTTTTTTTCCTTGGCTGTAAAGTGAGGCGACTGCAGGTGGAGATCTAAATAAATTTGTAAAAGTATTCATAATGACTCCACTGGACAATGTGGACAAACGAATTACAAGACAAAATTGTCTTGTGATTCATTTGTCCAGGTTGTTCAGTGGAGTCGTTATAAATACTATAAAGAAATTTTTTTTTTTTCATTTACCTTTTCTTGTTTTGAAGCCACTTGAATGTTGAAGGCTTCTGCCGAAAGTGGCTCCATCTGTGCCACTTTCCTCTTTGTATTGTACCTGTGCCAATCACTCTTGTAGTGTTTGCGGCCTTGGTCCAACTCCGCGAACGCCACACGGCAGGTTAGGCATGTCAGGACTTCCATTTTTTTTTGTTTTTACTGATGAAAAAGGAAACAAGTGAGAAACATTAGAACTATCATTGCCATGTCATACAACACAGAGTGCATAAACAAAATGGGAAGGTACAGGCAACCAATTCCTCCATCATAATGACAATGACCCATACATTTAAAAAACAAAATAAAAAAGGGGAGGGGGAGGGGACAGAAATCTTTAAAAGAGGGCATTAATATTAAACTCTGCAGATTATTTGTGCTCAGCTTTATCCATTTTATAGCCCAGACAACCATTTTCAAACACTGATAACAATAAAATATCATATTGACACTCGAGCACAACACCAACTTAAATTTTCAAGCTATGAACAGATATACTAGATTGCTACTCTACACATCACTTACAAAGAGAGGATGACAGACTAAGATAGCATCTCCATAGCTGCAAGCAAAAATTTTTCCCCCCATCTTAATGTAATGTTACCAAACAAGGTTTTAAGCATGTCAGCCATTATCACTTCACACTGAAAAATAATTCTGCACAGGTTTCAAATTTTACTTTTAGTTTATGCTGTGCCTATCAAAGTTGCTGCCAAAAAATTTTAACAGTGTTTATAGAATGGGACCTCAGTAATAAACAAACATGGATATAACTATCAAGTTTCATATGAAATAAACGCCTGTGTGTGATCTTTGTTGCTCATTTGACTTTGAGTCTAACTTTCTGGCATGAAAATGGTCCAGTTTAAAGTTATTAATTAATTAAAATGTGTTGAATCCAGTCCACACTGGAGATAAGAAAAAATAAACAGCACCCGAGGAGCTGCATTACTGTGTGCTAGCCAACCTGCTTGGACATGCAGTCCTGGCAGAAAATGTGGTTCATGCACATGAGAGCTTAGTCTGCTTGCAGTACATCTGTCCATGCTGGTCCTCTCTCTTTCTTTCTACTCACACACAAGCCAGATGGGGGATAGTGTAGAGGGCAGCAGAACTTAGTCCCCTCTCTCTCTCTCTTGGCATGATGTTACATCAGGAAGGTAACTGAATGTTGCAACTCATAGTGTGTGAGCTATCATCAGCAAGATTTGTGGATAGTGGTGGAGGAGCTGTGATGGTGAGACAGTGTGACAAAGGACTGGGCGATTTATATCATTGAACAGAACAGGTACAGCCTAAGGTGGTCATCCTTACAAGTTATTACTCAGTTCATCTCCTCCCTTTGTGTGACTGTGAGTCTGTCACTGTATGCATGTGTGAGTGTGTGTGCGTGTGCTGGCGCACGAGTGTGTATGTGTATGTGTGTGTGTGTGTGTATACATGTATGTGTATGTGTGTGTGTGTGTTCGTTCTTCTCTTTCACGTCTTTTCACAATGCTGTGATATTAGACGAAAAAAAAAAAAAAAAAAATCAACAACACATCAACAAAACTCCCGTCTTCCTATCTCTGAACCTCCCTACCATTTCCCTTCAAAAATGAAATCTTAACAACAATAACATACTCAAAACATTTGTAAACATTAAATCAGTGAGCCAACTGGGCTCCGTTTTAAGCCTTAACAACATCTAGCATAAGCAAATCGTTCAATAAAATATTCTTAAAAGATGAATCTGAAACCGTTGAATCACAAATCGAAGTGGGTAAAAATGATTTCAAATGCTGACATGGACATGGACAGGTGTTATTTCCTCACCGCAGATGCACTTAACATGACTGTTGAATTTGCATCTGAGAGCATTCAATCTGAATCTGTAGACCAGGGATGACAGTGTTCGGTTTTCACACATGAACTCACCATTGCAGGAATGTATATGTTTGACTTTGAAAATATTCCTCTTTTCAGAAAAATTCACATAGGAACCTCCTAATAGTTCCTTCACATGATTCCAACAAATTTTCGTTATTAAGGAATAACTTTCAGATAAAGATAAAGGAATTTTAACATGTACAGAATTTTTAGTGTTCATTGCACCCTTTTTAGCTGTTCTGTCCGCCCATTCATTACCAAAAATATTACAATGTGATGGAACCCAAGAGAATGAGATACTAGTTCCGCGCAGTGACAAATAATGGATTTGTATGACTAATTTCTGCAATAATATCACCTCTTACTTTTAGATTATAAGACTGTAGCGCGTCTAAAACAGATTTAGAATCAACCAAAAATAATACCTGAACTAGACTAAAAGGAAGATCAAGCAGAAAATTCAAACTCATCAAAACAGCAATAAGTTCTGCTGTAAATATTGAAAAATGTTTTCCAAGATGGTAAGCCTTTTCTGCTTTTAAAGCTGGGATTACAAATGCGGCTCCAACCATGTCATTATCTAGCTTAGAGCCATCAGTGTAAATTTTTAAATGGTCCGGGTAGTGCTAAAAAATATGAGCTTTTACAGAAGCAGATAAAGTGGGACCATTATTTTTCTTTATATTTGTATAATTAGTATCGAAAAAGGCTGATAGTAGTTCCCATTTAGGGACTGCAGTGAACAGTACACGAGATGATACATCTTTCTTATTGATTCCTGACTCTTGAAAAATGTCATAAGTGAAAGTGCCTTAGATTGTTTCTAAAGAGGCAACCGACTTTGCTCTTTTGGGAAATCCGTGTCTGATCTTACGCACACTTCATCATAATTTGAATTTGGAACTGATGTATTCCTAAGGACATATTTAGATGATGCAAGTTTCATATTTTCTTCAAAAGGTAATATATCAATTTCAGCATATGTTTTTAATGAAGAGGTATATACTGGAACTCCAATGGCAAGTTTATAGGCTTTACTGTCTATACTTTGCATTTTTTTTAAGAGGTATTTTTGGGGCAGAGAAGAATACCTCTTGGGCATATGTTAACTTTGAACGAATAAGTGCTGTTACTAGATGTATAAGAGTGGAAATGTCTTGTCCCCACTGTTGTTTGCTGACAATTTTAGGAAGTTCAGACTCTTTTTAGCTTTCATCATTACGTATCCTAAATGCTCTTTCCATGACAATTTTGATGTAAGGATTACTCCTAGAAATTTAACAGACTGTGCATAATTGATAACTGACCCTTCTAGATTGAAAGAAGGCAACTCTCTTTGATCGTAACCAGAGTCAAAAAGTATCATATGTGATTTCTCTGGAGACAAAGTTAAACCATTTTGAATCATAAAACCATTCATATTATCAAGTTCTCTTTGATACAATTTTTTAGTGTAATTTAGCGATCTCATTCGAGTGCGTTTTTTTTTCATACTCACTTTCATCCATATGCAGATATCATCAGCATATTGAACCAATTCAACATGATTAGACACAGATGATGGTAGGTCATGTGTTAAAATATTGAAAAGTATTGGGTGCTACTACTGATCCTTGTGGAATTCCCATATGAAGTGGTTTTAATTTTGAGTAAGTGTGTCCTATTTTGGTCTGAATTGATCTATCTGCTAGAAAAGTCTTGAAATAGTTATACATGCAGCCTGATAAGCCAATGGATTTTAATTTATAAAGTAGTCTAGAATGCCATACTTGATCGTATGCTTTTTTGATATCAAAGAAGTAGCCAGTACATTTTTCCTTCTGGCAAACTGATGTTTAATTTGGGTTGTTAAGTTTTGTAAGGTGATCGATAGTTGATCTGCCCTTACGAAAACCTGCTTGATGTATTGGTATGATATTGTTCTTTTCGCAGTAGTATAGGAGACGATTTAAAAATTATTTTTTCCATCAGTTTCCCAGTATGTGACCTCAGAGCAATAGGCCGATAACTGTTTATGTCTGATTTTGGTTTTACCAAGCTTGTGTATGGGAACAATAATAGCTTGTTTCCATATTAATGGAATATTTCCAGACGACCAACATCTTTGTATGAATTGGTGTGAAGAAAGTTAACAAAATTAGCAGGTAAATGTTTGATTAATTCATTTGATATTCCATCTGGGCCTACTGAAGTTCTTTTATTTCCCTGTGTGTGTGTGTGTGTGTGTGTGTGTGTGTGTGTGTGTGTGTGTGTGTGTGTGTGTGATTAACTCATATCATCTGTGCACACAAAACTCCACTCCTTTTGTTGGGCAGATGGAATTAATACTTGCCTGTCTACACAAGGAGTGTCCGCAGTAGTATCAGCCTGCATAGGGAGAAGAAGATGATATGTGTTAGCTTCAAAGTGAGGTGACTGAAGGCAGAAATTGAAGCTGATTTCAAAAAGAAAGATTATTGGTTCTGAGAGACAATCCAGACAAAACAGGATAAAGAGAAAACATACTACATTTTGACCTCTTGGTCTTCTTCAGGCAAAACAAACAACATTTACAACAATGAAAATCAAGACCTGCTCATTCTTCGTTTTCATTCTCCTAAATGTTGTTTTGTTTTGCTCGTTCTTCATTTTAATTATCCTAAATATTGTTTGTTTTGCATGAAGAAGACTCAAGAGGTCAAAATGCATCATGTTTTCTCCTGTAATCAGTTTGTCTGGATTGTCTTGCAGAACTAATACACACTGACCAGTGTGCCAGCATCGGTCTCAAAAAATGATTACCACCGAATCAGTAAATAGACACACTTTATTATGTAATGAGCCACTGTTATAAGAGTTCGATCATTAGGAAACACATTATAGTGAACCCACATTGTGGGTAAAGTATCTTAGCAATGGACTATATGTTTCAATGTTTTAAGTGTTACAAACATTAAGAAATTTATGTTCATCATATTCTCCTCACACTGTAGGTAAAGTGTATCAACACTAGACTACAATACATATTTTTTTCAAAAGACACAGAGCAGTCACTGTCACAGGGGTTGAGTGTTGGAGAGAGAGGAGGTGGTTTTGTACCACATCAACACTTTACAGCAGAATGAAACCCAGTTCTGAGAGGTCCCATCCAATGAGACTGTTGAGTTTCTGAAAGTCGAAGTGTTAAATTAAAAAAAAAAAGATTTTACTGGAGAATGATATTAACGAAATCCTGGCATACTTTTGGAAAATCTGTTTCGTGTATACGTGTGTGTGTGTGTGTGTGTGTGTGTGTGTGTGTTGTGCGCGCGCGCGCGCGCATCTATTCATAGTTGACTTCAACAAGATGAGAGCCCTGATGCGGCCCACTGCGGTCGGCTAAGCTGTAAACAACATTGATAACTTCATCGTAGAATAGATGGCATGGAGGCTCGCTGGCCTTCTCTCTCATATGCCCTTTCAATATCCTGTCAGCATCACACTCACTTTGCAAATTCGGTGGGCCTTTTCTGTCAATAAGCCTGAAGAGAACACACACGTGTAACAGTACAGGCGTTATTCACCGACTTTGGGGTAGTAAAAATTGCAACCGGATGTGCAATAACGGAAGAAACGAGCATCGTCTTTAAATACGAATATACTAAAATTAAGACAACAATGATGATGATGATCTTTATTTTCAAGGGTAACAGACAAGCAAATATATGCTTTTTCAGCACTGATGTGCTTTTTTACATCCAGTCCTCGCCCTGAATAGGGTCAACATAAGATAAGGCAACAAAAGAAGCATGCAAAAAGTGACTAGAACTACAATACAATAAAAAAAAAAAAAAAAAAAAAAAAAAAAAAAAAAAAAGAGAGAGAGAGAGAGAGAGAGAGAGAGAGAGAGAGAGAGAGAGAGAGAGAGAGAGAGAGAGAGAGAGAGAGAGAGAGAGAGAGAGAGAGAGAGGAGAGAGGAGAAGAGAGAGAGAGGGGAGAGAGAGAGAGAGCGAGAGGGAGAGAGAGAGACAGAGAGGGGAGAGAGAGTGGGTGCGGGAAAGAGCGTTTAGAACAATCTGACAATCAAAACATTCCAAGGAGATGCAAGACAAGCAATTTGAAGCACAGGGGGGGGGAAAAATGAAAATAAGCACAATCGGGGGGGGAGATGCATAATGATGGCCCAGTCACCACGTCGGGGGGGGGGGGGGGGGGGGGGGGGGGGGGGGGGGGGATGTCATATAGATAATAAATCAAGTCATTCCAACAGAACTGTGTATGTGTGTGTGTGTAAGATTGCAGGTAAAAGTAGAAACACACACACACACGCGCGCGCGCACACACACACATACACACGCGCGCGCGCGCGCGCGCGCGCGCGCAGGCGCGCGCGCGTACTCGTATACAGCATACTTATTAAACGGAATAACATGTGCATTTCAAGTACAAAACACTTTCTAAATAGTCAGGGTCATACAAAAGGCAAAGAGGGTGTTGGTGGGTGGTGGTGGATTTATGGCGAAGTATGCAAGTATTGGCACATAAGATGGTTGAAATAATGGTGTTTGAAGGTTGCTATGCATTGGTGTTGTTTGGTTGATTCAGGGAGCGAGTTCCATTGACAGGAACCTGAATATGTTAAACTGGATTTGAATAAATCAATTCTAGGAACAGGGACATGAAGTTTGGGTAGAGTCCTTGAGGAATTAATTGAGAATCTGTGAACTAATGTTGAGGGTGCCTTCCCAGACACAATCTTGTGCATTATGATCCCTTTGTTGTATTCTAATCTCAGACTTAAGGGGAGAACTTGAATCTTTATATAGTCCGAGTCCAGAAGACTACTGCTTTTTAGGAGGGATTTGAGTGCTCGCTTGTGTAGGCTTAGCAATGGTTTGAGGGTGTTAGCGCTAGCAGAGTCCCATAGAGTAGATCCATAGTCTATGTATGATTGGATATGAGACTGAAAAAAAGAGCTTGCGTGAATGCAGGTCGAGGTCGAGGAAGCGTTTGATTCTGGAGAGTTGATAAACTTTCTGCGAAATTTTGCTGCACAGTGAGGTTATGTGAGTTTGCCAACTAATATTGTTATCAATTGTTATTCCTAGCACTTTGAGGAATGTAACCTGTTCAACTGGTACATTTTTTTAAGATGTACAGGAGGGAACTTAATAGTGAGATTTTGTCTTTTTTGCCTAGTTGTGATAAGCATGGATTTAGTTTTTTTTTGAGGGTGAAGTGACATGTGATTTAATTCAGTCCATCTTACGAGGTCATTTGCACTTCTTGTAAAGTTTGTGCAAGAACAGTAACATCAGAATGATTTGTGTGTATTGTTGTATCATCAGCAAAGAGTTCACAGGTGGATGTAATATAGAGAGGTAGATCATTGATGTAAATGGTGAACAGTAAGGGACCCAGGATAGAGCCTTGTGGGACGCCATAGGAAAAAGTGTTTGAAATGAAGAGAGAAATTTGTATTAATTTTCACACATTGTTGCCTATTTGTGAGATATGAGCCAAAAAGCGTAAGAGTTTTTGTGGATAAGCCATACAATTTCAATTTTCTGAGAAGAAGGTTATGGTCTATCACATCAATGCTTTTTTGAAATCAATAAATAGGACACCACAATATCTGTTGTTGTTAATGCTATTTAGCCAGTCATCAACGAGGTTGATTAGGGCTGTGTGGCATGAATGGTTGTGTCGGAACCCGGACTGTCTTGGATGAAGCAAGTGGTAAGTATTAAGGTGGTGTAATGTGTGTTTGTTTATGTGTTTTTCCAAAGGTTTGGAAAGAGTGGAAGTGATTGAGATTTGGTGGTGTAGTTTGCAGGGTCTGAGTTGTCACCTGATTTGTAGATAGGTATGACTTTCGCTTTTTTGAAACTATCGGGAAAATGATTTTTTTGTCGATGCATAAATTGAAGATGTAACGTATCTGTAATTGCTGGAGCTGCTAGTTTGAGGATTTTGCCATCTAGGCCATCCACCCCGCAGGCACCTGACTGTTTTAGGTGCGTTAGGTAGTGATAAACTTCAAAGACTGTTACTGGTGGAATATAAAGTTCAGACGTGATGTTTTTATCTTGGCAATATTGTTTCAGTTTTTGAAGGTCGTTTGTCTGGAAGAATCTGTCGTGACAATGTTACTGGCTATAGTGCAAAAGTGGGAGTTCAGCTGTTCGACAGAGATGTCTTTAATTACAGTTGATTTGGAAGAAGATTTATTGTTTGTAAGTTCGTTAATAGCTCTCCCATACCAATTTTGGGTTCTGGTTTGATGATATTAGTTCTCGATAATATTTTTTTTTTTTCTCTGCGCTTCTGTGAATTTATTGCATTTCTCAGTTTTTTAGATTCCTCTTCATAGCCAGCCATGTTGTTTAAGCATATCTCTAAGGTAACCTGCCTCCTGTAACTCTTTAGTGTACCATGCCGGCTTAGGATCATGTCGTACTCTAATCGTTTTTAGAGGGGGTGTGTTTGTCATATATTTCTGTAAATGTTTTAATCCAAAATTCAACAGCAAGATCTGGATGAGTTATGTTGAAAACTGAAGAGAGATTTGAGTTAAGTTAAGCAAGTCATGCATGCAGAAAATCTTGGTTGTTAAAGTTTGTAAAGCAACGGTAGGTTATTGTCTTGTGTCCCGTTTTTTGGGAATTTTTACTCCTTTTTTGGACCATGTGATACAAATTGGGTAATGATCACTACAGTTTAGAACAGGGACGCAGGCTTCTGCTACGTTAGTTTTATCTGAAATATAAATATGGTCGATAAGTGTCTTCGAGTTGGTGTGACTCTTGTTGGAGAGAATCGATGAGTTGATGCAAATTAAATAGGTTGAATGCTTGTGTCCATTGGTTTTGCATTTTCAGAAGATCTATGTTAAAGTCTCCAAGTAAAATGATTTCCTTGGATTCTAGCGAGACTGCATCCATCATTGTAATAAATTTGTCGACCCAGTTTACCCTTTCAGATGGGTTCCTGTAACAGAATCCAACCAAAATGGGAGGGTTTCTTTTCAGCTTAACTTCTATCCAGACACATTCTACATCTTTACTTTCTAGGTGTAGAAGTCGTTTGAAGGTAAGGGTTTCGCTAATGTAGATAAGAAGACCCGTCTCTTTCGGTTGTGTAGGATCTTTCCGGATTGGTTTATATCCTGGAATAGTTACATCATTGTCGCTAATGCGTGCAGCTAATCTGGATTCAGAGAGTCCTAAAATATGAAAGGGTTTTCCATGATTCCAAATCAGTGTTGATATATCTGATGTCTTGTTAACTGCATGTTGGATATTAAGGTGACAGATTCGGAGTCCTTCTTTGCATGGCCATGCAGACTGGTTCTTGCTCATTTCTAGTTGTGTACTGATGTGATGATAATAAGAGACGGCGATTTTGCTCGTTGGGTGACGTTATGATGTGTATTATAAAGGAACAGAATAAAATCACATAAAAGAGCGAAAATGGGGGGGCTGGTTTATACACCGTAACAACTTTTAGGAAACCAGAAGGGGTATGAAAAAAAAAAAAAAAAAAAAAAAAAAAAGAAAATCTTTACAGTATCTGTCCGTAACTCCTCGGCCAGATGGTATACTTATGGATACACGTTTCTGAAATGAAAATATACACACTCCTCACAAAGGAAGCAGTTTTAAAACAAGATTACACTTAAGGGGATATACAGAAAGAGGTGGAAAAAAGGAAAAAATGAAACTTAAGACAAATCAATCAAAAAAACAACTCAAAATGAAAAAAAAAAAAAAAAAAAAAAAAAAAAAAAAAAAAAAAAAGCCACTCACTCACAAATACACAAATCACGTAGCCGCACTTGTAGTACGAGTTGGCAATGCACAATATTGCCTCGTTTGCAGTAAGCAGTAGTCTTTTTTTTTTAATTGCAGAGTCTGCTGCTGTAGAGGCTTTGTTCAGTCTCTTTCTATAAGGCACACACAGTCTTGCGCTTTTACAAAGTCTTTCTGTTGTATGTTTTTTTTTTTTTTCCACAGCACACAGTCTTGCGCGCTTTTCCAAAGTCTTCTGTTGTTTTTTTTTTTTTTTTTCCACAACACCACTGAAGGCACTTCTTGATACGAGAGTAATATGTCGTATTAGTATGATGCAATACATATGACAGGCACACGACAGACTGCAGCAGGCCATACAAAAAAACAATCAAACAAACAAAAACACGTAAACACACACACACACACACACACACACACACACACACACACACACACACACACACACACACACACACACACACACACAACACGCGCGCGCGCGCGCGCACACACACACACACGTGTGTGTGCATCCACACACATGCATGTAGAAAAAAACTATTAATGCGCTCACAACAATTAGATATGCGCAGACACACATAGCACATGGATTGAAATAGCTTATTGCAGTACATATCTATGTGCTATGCATTGGATATTAACATTATGCAATGACATACAAATATAAGGATGCATACAGTGACATATATCATTCAATTCAATGAGGACATGGGGAGAGGAGCTGGTTGGTTTGCTGTGACAGGAACTGAGCAGTCATTGTGTTCAGCAACTGAACAGCAAATGGATGTAGCGGGCTGGGGGGTTGTGCTGACTGCAGTGGGATGTGCGTGATGGGGGGGTCGGAAGTGTAATGTGTTGGGTGGTGGTAGGAGTGTTGTGTTCGGAAGTGTAAGGTGGTCATTGTCTGGAGTTGGTGGATTGTATGGGGGGTATTAGAGGAGGGTGGTAGTTGTGCTGTGCTGGGAAATTGTGGCCAAGCTGTGTTGTGAGGTTGCAGCTGAGATGTGTTTGGGTGGGGGTGGGGTGTGTTGGTTGCTAGTGTGTGGTTTTTGGACATGGAAGGGGGTGATGTGCTGTGTGGGTGGAGGGTGCAAGTCACGTTTCTGTACTCTTTATATTGATGTTTGTCATTTCTATTCTGGGGAAGAAAAGGAATACATGTGGGTAGGGGATTGTAGAAGGGGTTGCTTTGTAGGGCGTTGATGCCGACCTAGCATTATATACACACTGCGAGAGTTTGGATTTTTGGGAGTGTTTGCTGGGAAATCAGTTTCGTAGTCATAGCTAGGGGGACTGTTAGTGGTCACAGGGGCGTGTTGTGTTGCAAGACGGTCACTTCTTGCTCTTTGTGTGGTGGGCCTGACGTAGCTGGATGGTTGGGTCTTGTGGTTATTAGTGGGACAGATGTTGGAGGCAAGGACTTTGAAGCCATATGAACTGGGATGTAGTCTGTCCTGGTACATGGCTTTCTTTGGTGCCCCAGATCTGGCGAGGAAGGAGGGGGGGTGTTATCTAGGTAACTGATCCTCTCTTGACGGCAGGAGAGGCGAAGATTGGCCGTGGATCGTGACGCCATGTCCTTAAGGGGGTGTTGACCAAGGGGAGGAAGATGGGGAGGCCTGCAGTGAAGCACTGGGGAACGCTTGCCTGAGTAGGTGGATTAACTCAACCCAGTCTGCTACAGGCACTGGCCTTTCGTCACAGCTGTTGATCCCCACATGGAAAGTGACCCGTTGGATGTGGGGTGATGGGGGCAGTGATTTCAGCCACTGACACAGCTGATGGACTGTCAGGCCAGGCACAGACAGATTGTTCACCCTGTAGCGCTCTGTTGACATTTGCTTCTCATCTACCCCTTTTAACACAGAGTCTCCTAATAGTAGCATGTTACAATTTTCTGGGATTGTCTTTTGTCGTAGGATCTAGAGGAGGAGGTGGGGGATGTGGATTCTGTTTGTTGATGGCAGTGGGGATTTCTGTCATTGTGTTTGTGTGTGGTTTGTTCTTGTTGTGTAGAGATTTTGGTGATGGAACAGAAGAACCTGTGTTTTGCTCTGTAGAACTGTCTGACAGCACACTGTATGTATTGGATGTTTCCACAGCATACTCCATCTGTGTAGATGATGTAGTTGATGTGTCACTGTGTGTCTGGATTGTTTGGTTGTCTGGTTGTTGTGTTTGATTGATTGGTTTGAGGGCGTGCATTCGTTTCCTAATGTCAGTATTGATGTTGTTTTTTGACTGTCTTTGAATGATTGCAGTTTGCTTGTGCTGTCTTTCATCTGGCGCTGTAGATGTGTGTGTTCATTTTGTACTTGTTTGATTTGTTGTGATAGATCTTGATTTAATGACTTTATGGAATTTTTTACCCTAATCTCCATATCACCCGTGTTCTGAGTGTTCTGTTCAACTTGCTGGGATGTGTGTTCAAGTTTATTTTTCAGTGTTTGTATGTCTTGCTGCATGTTGGAGATAGTGTGTGTGGCTGAGATAAGCTGTTTTTGAAGGTGTGTGATAACGGCCATGCTTGCTAGCTGAGAGAGTGTGGGGGAAACCCGATGCTGTGAGCTGGCACTCTGGGGGGTCAGTGTGTTGACAGAATGGGTAGCAGTCTGAGGGTCAGTACTGGTGGGGGAGGGTGACAACACACGCTGTTCTAGTACACACGGGGTGGGCGTGGGAGGATCAGATGGGGGGTCAGTATTTTGCTGGGTGGAGGAAGGGACTGAGGAGTGAGAAATGTCAACAGGGGATGAAGGGCTGTTGATGGCTGGAGACTGGAGGGATGCAGGTGGCGATTCCATGCTGTCTGGGGCGGATGAGGGAGGGAGTGTGGCATGGGACGTGTTGGAGCTGACAGGCAATTGGGATTCCTGAGTTAGTGAGGGGTGAGATAGTGGGGGTGGAGGGATGGAATCACTTGACTCGAGCGATGTTTCCACAGCTTCATTAGTCCGTGCATCACAGATGATCAATGGAGTCGGAGGAAAGGAGTCTGTGACATTGTCAAGGGCATTCGCAATTGACAATGTCGTGACATCTGGTGTACACAGATGAAACACAATTTCTTTTAGTTTATCAAACTCCTGCCGTACCCATTCTTGACATACATGTCCTTGTACTAAGATTTTGCCCGTTGCGTAGTAGATATGGATTGTTAAAAGTTTGTGTTCACTGTTCAAAACAATTTGAAAGGATGAATGCCACAACTCACTGGGCAGTGGGGTGACAAAGCTCGGCGAAGGCTTTGTTTGTTCTTTGTTGTTCTTGTTGTATTCCTTCAATACACTTGAGGTGGATGGTGGGCGATATTTACCACAATACCTTTCACACAACACATATCTCCATACAGGCAGGTGGGTGTGGGGAGAGTCGAACGTCACTTGGCATGGGTCTTTGGTGAGCTTGATGGTCTCGTTGGTTAGATATTTGGCGCTCATAGAGCGCGCGTGGTGAGAGGCATTTTTGATCTGTGTTACGTGCATTTGTGGCATTTTGTGGTATTTGTCCTACAAAGAAAAAGAGAGAGAGAGAGAGAGAGAAAAAAAAAAAAAAAAAAAAAAAAAAAACTCACACTTACAGATGTACATAGAAAAAAACACATAATGCTGGCCGCTGCAGTGTGTGCCATGGCATTTAGCCGTCACAGCACACCCGCCACATCTTGTCTGGGGGAGGAGAGCTTTTCCGGACACTGCAGCGTAACAGGATTAGCACCACACACACTTCACTTCACTCTGCCCCAACAGCCAGGGCCAGGGGGTCGTTTCCTCCGTGGAACCAACTGGCCCCACAAATGGGGCCACTTATCTGGCCACACCATGGGGAATCAACACCATGACACTGGGCCAGCTTGGTCGGTGGCCTAGCACAGCACTGGAGAGGGGTTCTGATGTATGATTTTACACATACAACCCAAAAAACAATCAACACCGCCGTACAGCACAGGGATCCTTTTTACACAATATCATGCTCGGAGAACACAACCACAAAAATTTTTATTGCGCCAGCCTTGTTCTCGCCATTAGTTCAGTCAAAAATTAAGAATACCAACCAAATAAAACACTATAAATAGTTGGAAAGAAAATGAGAAGGAAGGAAATAAGAACTGATACGACGTCGACTAGAAACATCCCAGTCATGTCTTCTCTCATTCAAAATCTAGAACTGACAAGCAAGTGACTAGTAAATTGTTGTGTGAGCTTGATTTCACTATACCTTGTGGCTCCAGCAATGGAACTAGCCTTATCATTTACTTTACCAGATCTCAGTCGACACCGGATTAATCCCATATCAGTGACAGGAAAAGACGTACCCGAGTGCTTAAAATTAAAAACGGCCGCTGCGCAAGCGCATTTATTGACTGAAATTGAAAAGGGATCAACTGCCATTCATTGGAATACATCCTCGTTATCATCACTATGGAGTAGGGGCTTTGCTGAAGGCAACGCAGTATCCTATACCCACTACTCATATGTCTTTTATCGTGGGTGTTCTGGATAACTTGCTAGTCTTGGATTTCTCCAAGGCTTTCGTTAAATCAGTCATAGACCCTTCATCCACGAACTCCGTCAGTATTAGTGGCATTCCAGCAAAGTAGATAACTTTTTTCTTCAGCCAAACAAAACTCAGTCAGAAGCTGTCAATGGAGCACTTGAAATCATAGACTTTGCCCCTGCAGTACTCGGCTGTCCCCCAGGGCTCCATGGGTCGACTAGAGCTTACACCTCCTGTTTTGGATGAGTGTGCCAACTCGACGGTTATCTACTGCCAGGCTTTCTGCCGATTACAAGGTATGCCATAAGGACGTCACTGGCAGCCATACAAGATCAGAGTGATCTTCAGGTTGGACAACGGGATTTGCCATTCGGGAAAGATGGTGGTGGGGAAGAAAAAGGAATTGTGCCCATAGAAATGCTGAGTCGTCTACATAACTAGCCAAAGTATCACCATTCAGCTCAACTACTCCGTATGCCACCATTTCCTGGAGGAAACACTGGACAGCTGCCTCAGCTGGTACTGCTCTCAATAGACCGCTGAGAGTGAGAAGGATGGGGGAGGGGGGGACACAAACCTAGGGCTTAATCCAGAGGAATATCAAGGTTCCCGACAAAGCCAGCAAGACTGCCTATAATGTTCTTGCTCGCTCCGTTCTGGAGCACGCAAGCACTGTTTGGGATCCTACACAGAGGATCTAGGACACCTACGTTGCATTGTTGCGGAAAGAAACTGTTGGGTCCCCGATCTGTTTTGACAAACATCCAGTGTTTAGATGTGTCTGGGGATCTACACTATAGCTCATCCCTGTGACGCTGAAGAGAAGGTGAGGCCCACCGCCTCCTCCAGATTCGGCATAGCCTGACATCCGTCGCGATACAGAGGTCAGCGTGCAGTTAGCCTGGGTTTCTTTTAAGGAAGAATTGTTCGCAGACCGTAGCCTGTACGACATCCAACACCAAGCACTGCTCTCTACGTTGACCCGCCAGAATGGCTGTAGCCGCCAGTCCCATCTTTTGTCCTTCGACATCCCATTCAACAGAATCAACACTAGTTTGGAAAAGCTTTCCGTGGACAGTTCCTGGGGGTGGTTCAGTCTGACGATCGAAATGGCCACCACACCATCCCCGACAACCTTTCCAGCCAGAGTGGATCATCTTCAGTGGACCGTTATGAGATCGGCGATCGAGGGGGGGGGAGGAGGCGTGGGGTGAGGGTGGGGGAGGTCTTTGTAGGGAAGTGGGGGAAGGAGAGGAAGTTGGGGGGTGGGGGCAGAATCTAGTCTGTCTTGTTTTCTACGCATGAGAGCAGTTACTGGTACAGTGGCTTTCTCAATACAGTGAGATTTCTCTCCCCCCCGCCCTCCTCCCCTTTTCATCATTCATCGTTTCGTTTGGGGTTCGCAAGGCAAAATAATGCGCAGCAGAATCGTAGGCAGATCCTGTTTCAGTTTTTTCGTTTCTTGTTTGTTTGTTTTTTTCCCCACAAACTTCGACGCAAAATATTTATCAAACTGAGAGGGTAAAGAAATTCTGATTTTGGAATCTATGGGTATGCCAGCCTGATTCAATGCCACGTAGCCATATGCATGACAAGCTGTCGTGTGCTCTTCTTTGAAATATCTGTTAAAAAAAAAAGAAAAAAACGCTTAAGATTTATTCTTATGCTACTGTTTTTCTTCTGCTGACATGCTTCACTGGTTTCATCTTAGAAAGTGTATTTCACAGCTGTGTGATTTTGTTTGTTGTTTGTTTCTTTGTTTGTTTTTTTTTGATGACTTGTGAGTTGACTTGAACGCGGTGACAGCCCTGACATGGCCCTTTACGGGTCGCTGGGCTTATTATTACCATTACCATCTCTCTCTCTCTCTCTCTCTCTCTCTCTCTCTCTCTCTCTCTCTCTCTCTCTCTCTCGTGAAGAGAATATGAAAAGAACAGCATTCGAAAGCCCGCCGCATGAATGATTAAGCATCAGGCCACCCACCCAATATTGCGCATTCAAAAATCATCACAACAATACACCACACTGTTCATATTAAGTGATACAACGAATAGTTTCTGATATTGAGACCC
>JADBJO010006156.1:12500-15000 GCA_016801955.1 Conus betulinus
TGGGAGTCTGGGTACCGCTCTTTCAGGTCAGACGGGGTACCCTGATCTAGTTTGCATGCACTATGCAGTTGTGCTCGTAAAAGAACCTAAGACGACACGGGAATTGTCTGTTATTCCCCTCCCCTCTCTTTCTAAGATGACGACGTCTCTCTCTCTCTCTCTCTCTCTCTCTCTCTCTGTCTCTGTCTCTCTCTCCATTCCTCTCTCTCTGTCTCTGTCTGTCTGTCTGTCTGTCTGTCTGTCTCTCTCTCTCTCTCTCTCTCTCTCTCTCTCTCTCTCTCTCTCTCTCCCGCCATCCCTCTCTCTCTCCTTGTTCTTCTTTCTTCCGTCTCTCTCTATTGTACTTTCTTTTTTATCCTGCTCTCTCTCTCCAAGATTACGTATGCAAGGAGCAAACAGAGTCAATCTCATAAGCGCGGGCAACAAGAGAGAGAGAGAGAGAGAGAGAGAGAGAGAGAGAGGAGAGAGAGAGAGAGAGAGAGAGAGAGAGAGAGAGATGCAAGTGTTTGCGTTAGCTCACAATGCCATCATTTGAGATGTCTGCGATTGTCGAGTGTGAACCTGCCCCACACTTGGATGGCAAAATGTTGAATGTGACGGGCCCGGTAGAAAAAAAAAGAAGCAGAAAAAAAGACGACGATGACAAACTCCTCACCACAACACACCTTCATAATTATGTCTCAACCTTAATTAAGCTACCACACAACACACGGCTTTTGTCCAGTACTGAACCAGTCTCCTTCCTTCCTTCTTCCAATCGCCCTCGCACTTTTAGCAACACTGTCATGACCTGAAGCAATGCTTACTTACTTAGGCATATAGCTCAAGGGTGAGCATAGGCCATCGACAACACTCCGCCATCGCACTCGGTTCTGGGCTGCTCGCTGAATGCCTGTCCAGTTGGTCCCCTGCCTCTTTATCTCTTGCCTCAGTGTCTCGCCTCCAGCTGCTGCGAGGTCGGCCTCTCTTCCTTTTCCCCTGCGGGTTCCATGTCAGGGCTTGGCGTGTGGTGCTGGATGCTGGCTTCCTGAGAGTGTGTCCAGTCCAGCCCCACTTACTCCGCAGGATCTGCTTGGCCACTGGTTCCTGTCCTGCTTGCTTCCATAGATCTTCATTGTTGATCTCTTCTGGCCATCTGATTTTGAAGATGCGCCTCAGACAGGTGTTGATGAAGGTCTGAAGTTTTTGCTGTATTGCCTTGGTCATTCTCCAAGTCTCGCAGCTGTAGAGCAGGACCGACTTCACGTTTGAATTGCAGATACGAACTGAAGCAATGGCAACTCATAATCTGCGGTGGTCTTTCCATTCGATCCCTTAGCATTATTTTTCTCAAGCCAGCCCAGATGGGGAAGCTCTCACAAAGATTTGTCTTGAGAAGGATTCAAACTCATGTATATCTTTCTCATCTTCAGCTGTGACACCACCAATATGCTGTGGGTTTTTTTGTTTTGTTTTGTTTTGTTTTTTTGTTTTGTTTTGTTGTTTTGTTTTTTGGTTCACACCAGCCAATTTGTTCCGAGGACTACACCGCGCTGCACATGCACAATATCACACTACTCTGCAGCACACACTCGGTACCATAGGCTACACTACACAACTCTACTCTGCTCTACTCTACACCGCTACTTCATTACACGGGTTTACTCTACTCTGTGCAACTCTGTACAAGTCAACTTCACACTACACTACACTACAGTGCACTACACTACATTGCACTACACTACATCGCACTACACTACACTACACTACGCTACACTACGCTACACTACGCTACACTACACTACACTACACTACACTACACTACACTACACCATCCTTCTCTACCTGTCTACACTACACTACACTATACTGCTCTGTAGAAAGAAACTCGTGGAGAGCGTGGCAGCAGAGAGTCCTCAGAAGAGAAGCCCCCTTCAAGCGAGTGTTTCGGCCCTTATCTCCTGACACTCTAGGGGGGTTTGGCCATAACCGGTTCATGACTTCGGATGCCCCTCTATCCCACAGCCCAAATAATGCGATTATTTCAAACACAACACAGCCCAGTATAATATAGTCCAAAAGAGGCAAACACACAGAACAGCACAGCTCAAATAATGCGATCATTTCAAACACAACACAGCCCAATAATAACACAGTGCAAAGAGGCAACACAGAACAGCACAGCCCAAATAATGCGATCATTTCAAACACAACACAGCCCAATAATAATACAGCTCAAAGAGGCAACACAGAACAGCCCGTTAAATTCAAATACAACAGAACGCAATAACGGTGCAAATGTAATATGATTCAAAACAGCCATAAACACAAAAAAAAACGATGGAATGGAACAGGACGCGTGATCACACAAGGTGATGTGGAACAGACTGGAACGCCATGGACTACATGACAACACGATATTATTATAGAACACACATCATATAGGACAGGGCAATAGTGCTTGATTTAAATTCAACTGAATAATTAAAACACAGTACAATACATCACAATACATCGTATG
>JADBJO010006156.1:20000-27500 GCA_016801955.1 Conus betulinus
TTCAAATGTAGTGTTGATGCAGCCTTATACAAACTATCTAGTTGTGTCTGTAGACCAATAACAGTTTCAGCTATTAACGCTATGTCATCTGCTAACAATAAATAAATAATTCAGAATAATCACGGGTAAATGTAGCACCATGTCTCCCCTTTTCTGATCACTTCTAAGGCTAACTCATTTATGAATAATGAAAACAACACAGGGCTAGTCACATCACCTTGTTTTACCCCACGAGTGCAGTTGATATATAGTCTGTCAATTTTGCTCCACACCGAATTCTAGCTTTTACGTTTGTGTACATACTATGAAGACATCTAAATAGCTTGCTTTAATTCCATTTTTTACTAGAACAGGCCATAATATATTTCTTTCAATGGAATCAAAGGCCTTTTCAAAGTCAATAAAAGCAACATATAATTTACGATTAAAGGAAAACTGTTTCTGTACCATAGCTAATAATGTAAACATGTGATCAGTTGTAGAATATCCTCTTTTAAACCCTGCCTGGTATTCGCCTGTAAGATTATGTTCTTCAATATACTCTTGGAGTCTACTGTTAATAACTGTGCTGTAGATTTTACTACTTGCGTCACAAATTGAGATACCTCTGTAATTACCTGGGTCGTTTATATCACCTTTTTGAAAAGAGGGATTTACAATAGACTCTGTCCACGTCTCTCTGGATATATACCTTTGTCAAATAGTGTATTAAATAATTTCACAAGAAATTCAATGACACGACTTCCAGACACTTTCAGCATTTCCCCAACTATACCATCTGGCCCAGCGCCTTATTATTCTTTAATCTACGTAATGCTAATATAACTTCTTCCTTTGATATAGGTCGATTCATTGAATTAAGTTCTTCATCCTGTTCATTTTCATCATCTTGTGAGTTCGAACCCCTGGTAGTATAAGATTTGTTCGGCTTGAAAACCCCCTTCTGTACACCTAACAGTAAACAGGAGTTTGAGCCACGTCAGGGAACGGTATGGCGGCAGAAAGGAAGAGATGGTCTCCGCCCTCCATTGTGCCGTGCCTCAAACGCGGTAGACTTCTTCTAGTTCACGGCCCTTGCAGCCATCAGGCTACATGTTTCAGCCAAACTTTAACATCGTCATAGAAGATTGAAAACAAAAATCATGGCTACATTTCACAGTCCAGAAAAAGCGCAGTGTCCATGTCATTAGAATGCAAACCTCAGTGGAATGTTCCAGAAGTTTGGCTTGGGGTGTGCGTCACTCGTGCAGCTGTTTGGGATTTTTCTTCTTTTTCCCCTCTTCCAGACTTGCCACAGCCTCCGGCGCGCGACTCCGCTATCGTGTCTTTGTACACACACTGGGTCCGCTGTCATCTTGCCGCACAACCCAAGATGTAGAGAGGGAAGGAGAAGTATGATCTCACTCCTCTGATATTCACTTATGTCCGAGTCTCGTTCGCTCGCGCTGGTCACGAACCACTTCCGAGCACCACAGTCATCTCACCACGCCACGAGAAAATCGTTCAGTTGGCTGGGCTGCCCTCTCAGGTCACCCGATACTCCAGGTTCATTTCGTCCGCTTTTCATCGAGGGCGGCCCACTGACCGAACGTAGCCATCGCCCACGCGCAAAGCATCGTGTGTGTGTGCTTCAAACTTGACAGTTTGACACCGTCAGTAGCAAGGTGTGTGGCGAACAGCCGGCCAGCCTGTGGACAGGAGGCAGACCACGATCCAATCAGACAAATAGGAAGTTATGATTGCGTTCAAAATGTGAAATATAAATCTAAGTTGTGAAAGACGAAGATACTTCTCTTTGATAAGTGATAAATGCCTTATGTGTACACAATAGAAATCTAGGTGCGAAAAACAAAGATGCTTATCTCCCTTCTGTTCATCTCAGGGCAACGATGGTTATGTTCTTTCACGGGTACAGGCATTTGTTTCTGAAGGATGGGAAGTGGTGAATGGATGGAATGTTCGGTACCCCAGACTGGAATTGCGCAGGGTACTGTGTCCTGCCTACCGGTGAAAAGACACCACGGCAGCAAAGGGATTGTGACGACAAGACCCCACGGCAGCAGAGGGATTGTGACGACAAGACACCACGGCAGCAAAGGGATTGTGACGACAAGACACCACGGCAGCAAAGGGATTGTGACCACAAGACACCACGGCAGCAAAGGGATTGTGACCACAAGACACCACGGCAGCAAAGGGATTGTGACCACAAGACACCACGGCAGCAAAGGGATTGTGACGACAAGACACCACGGTAGCAAAGGAATTGTGACGACAAGACACCACGGCAGCAAAGGGATTGTGACGACAAGACACCACGGCAGCAGAGGGATTGTGACGACAAGACACCATGGCAGCAGAGGGATTGTGACGACAAGACACCACGGCAGCAGAGGGATTGTGACGACGACAAGACACCACGGTAGCAGAGGGATTGTGACGGAGCTTTGAAAAAAGTTCACGTTATGATAAATGGAAGGTGAAAAGATAGGGGACATTTTAGATGATGATGATGATGATGATGATGATGATGATAGTGATGATTATGCTGCTGCTGCTGCTGCTGCTGCTGATGATGATGATGATGAGATCATTATCATCATTAAGACAGTGGCAGTGGTAATAATGGTAGTAAGCGCTCATGTTATTGATGATGATGATGATGATGATGATGATGATGATGATGATGATGATGATGATGATGACGACGACGACGACGACAGCGGTAGCAGCAAAGAGAAATAGCAACGGCTCATGGCATTTATATTGATGATGATGGTGATGATGATGATGTTGATGATGATGATGATAATGCTAATGATGATGATGACGACGATAATAATGATGATAGTGATGATGGTGGTGGTGATGATTATGATAATGATGATGATGATGATGATGATGATGACGACGACACAGCTGTAAAGCAGCAACAGCAGCGGTGAGGGTAGCAACAGTAGTAGTGGTGGTGTGGTGGTAGTAGTAGGCCATGCTCAACTCCCCCCCCCACCCCCACCCCACCCCCCCCCCGCCCCGCCCCTAAAACAAAATCCCAAAACCACTCTCGTTCATCCCTGGTAACTATCCTCCAACAGCCCAGTGACCCAGTTTGAACACCACCCCGAGACCTTCAGCGCCAATCTAACCGACGCCCTGTGAAAAAAAAAAACACAAGTAAAACCACTGGTCTGTGAACCTTTCCCCCTAGCGAACCCCTTTCCCTGGCTGTGTCAGCGGGTCGATCGACGATGGCGCACTGCGAAGAATATGTGGCGTGCCCCCTGTGGGACCTGGCGTTGGAAAAGGTATTGAGCGTTCCAGATGTCACACGACGCCCGCGCAGGAAGACAATATGAAAGAGGCATGGACTGACTGCTGGACCTTGTTACTATTAAAAGGGAAAGGGGGCGGGGGGGGGGGGGGTATAATGGCGGCGTTCGTTACTCCTGGATATTTTTTTCTTTTTGTTAAATAATGGCGGTACCGAATTAGAAAAGAATTCCTTTCCACGGCCAGACGAAGTTCAGGATGCCGGGAACTCTGCGAGTTACCTCACACCCCCCCCACCCCCCAACCCTCGTTGCAGGCAGAAATGGTAATTTTGACATTTGCTCGCCTTTCCCACAATGGAGAAGGACCTCCTTTTGGAGCCCCCCACCCCCTTTCCACTTCTTATGTAACTGGAACCCTGAGCTTCCCCCCCCCCCCCCTTCCCCGCCTGTCGTTATGGCTGACAAAAATGTTGTTTTCGGCACCAGACACTATCTATATTCCTCCGCTTTAGGCGGAAAATCCGTCAAACTGTCTGCGTTGTATTGACATGAAACCATTCTGAAGTGCATTTATTGTTTCGAACAGTGAGACATCCCAACCCCCACCCCCACCCCTGTCTCCTACCTTCTCTCCCCTTCCACTTTTACAAAATGTCCGCCGTTTCCATGGAGGGAGGAATTCCTAATTCCCTTTTGGGACACCCCACTTTTCGTGTAACTGATCCGGCCCTGCTTTCTGACCTCAAGCCATCCAAGACAGCGTTCATCTCGCTGATATCGGAGATGACGGGAACCACACAGGAAGAGAAGCAAAATCAGGGACGAACTTGTTCAAACTTTTGCCTTTTGGTTTCCATCGTTTGTTCCGTTCACTCATGCATCGAGCTACTTGATCCACCGAATTACGTACAGTTTCACGCAATGGCTAATAATCGGTATGACCGTCTGCCTGTTGCCAGAATAGAAATACCTGTTTGTATTTTTTGCCTCCTCTTTTTTTTTTTTAAATTCATTTCATCTCTCCCTTTGCTTGCAACAAAAGGTCGACCCCCCCCCCCCCCCCCCCCCCCCCCCCCCCCCCCCCCAACTAACACGTCAGCGTGGAGAAGAATCTACATGCAGTGCTATCTACTTCCTGCAGTGCTGTGTTTACATGATTTTAAAATGCATCAGTCGTGACGCATTCCAGGAATATGTGAAAAGTGAGGGTGATAGAAGACAGCATTGACGAACTCCAACGGAAGTATGGTACAACTTTCCAATAGTACGCTGTTTGAGTACTCCGCTGCTTGCTTTGCAGAACACTCACCGGATAGTGTTGATTATCTTTTGCCCGATGGGAAACTTTTTATATCACCTCAAGGCAGACTCTGTTGAATGCCCTCTTGAAGTCTGTGAAGAAGTGGTAGAACTCCCTTTAGTGTTGGAGACGCTTTCCGCAAAAAAAAAAAAAAAAAAAAAGACACGAGTTAAAGATCTGCTTGATGGCACTTTTGCCTTTGCTGAATCCATTTCCGCCTGGTCTTCGGCACTAGCTGTATCTGCGTGCGGCTGCATTCTGTTCAGAAAGATTTGAGGATTACTTTGCCGGTGTTGCTGATCAAACTGATAGTCCAGTATTTCTGACAGTATCGGAGATTTTCTTTCTTAGGAAGAGAGGCTGTTAAAGCACACAAAATTCAGAATACTCTCATTATCAAAAGACAGACTCGCCAATTGCTATGCCGCTTTATCTCATTTTCTTCATAAAGGAAAAAGCAAGTGACTGAACAACAGGTTCCAAAGAACTGAATCAGCTGTCTTGAACACTTGTATGCTGTGTTTTTCTTTCCTTAATACTCACAGAGACGCACATGAAGAATCAATTTCAAATTAAACTGTACAACAACGTTGCGTTCAAAGTTTGATTCAAGCACACACACACACACACACACACACACACACACACACACACACACACACACACACACACACACACACATGACAACTATAATTGTAACATAATTCCGAGTCTGATTCAAAAGACGCCAGAAATAACACTAAACACGGAAATGCCACACACAGTGTCAACTCTTTTTTCTTCAAACCGGCAAAATCATGAATATTTCATACATGTGGAAGTTCGGGTGACACGTTGTGATGGACTGGAAGAAGACAGGTGCAAAATGAAAATCGAATTGTTGACAGACAAACACGAAGAAGACTGACAACAAAGGTTGAATCTTCGCTGATGATGCACGTGCACCTCACGCCTGCCAGCAAGAACACCTTGTCTACATTTGTTTCTTTGTTGTTGCTGGGTATTTTTTTAAAGTTCAGACCGGAAATACAAAGGGGAACTAAAACAATTTGATGGGTGGAAATTGAAAAATGAATGACAACTCGGTGGCGTGTTCAATTATGGGAAGAGAAAAAAAAAACGAAATGAAAATAAGTCCCACCATGCAGTCAGTTTGGAAGTGATGAAATACAGCAGCACCACCTTCAAAGAAAATTATGTACCTTCAACCTTCGCAGTTCATTAAAAAAAAAAAAAAAACCTTTAATGAGGAAAAAAGAAAAAAAATCAAATCAAAGTTCAGCTGTATGACAATTTTTACATAAGGTTGACAACCACCACAACATTTACGGTCTCCGTATGAACACTTTTTGACCGATCAGATTTTGTATGCAGCAATCGAATCCGGTTGCTGCTACTGTTGATAGAGAACAAAATGGCGTCTTACTTCATTTTCTTTTATCTTATTTTAAAGGAGCAGAGGTCATAAGCACAACAATGAAACGCAAGTCGTGCAATACCTCAACAAGTATCTCAGCAAGTATGTCAAACAGCACCAAATATTCTGAAACAAATTCAGGATTGTGAGAGACAATATTCAGACGGTGAAGGACTGCCAACCAGTCTACTGGCACACGTTCCATTCACATGCGCGATGGACGTGCATGATGTTCAGAAGATTGAACTTGCCTTTTCAAATGTGTCAGCTGTGACAGCGACGATTGATAACTGGACCCGTAGAGGGGGCCACTCCCCTCTGTGCCAGAGTGCCCTGCAGATGATGGCTGTAGGAATAGCAGTTACCGCCTCTGCGCCATGTGTCATGAGTGGTGCCAGAGTGTTGTCAGTGCCCGCAGCTTTTCAACGATTTCCCTGCAACAACTCTGATTGTGTTCAAAGAGTATCACAAAGTCTTCTTTCCTGTACCGTTAGCACACTCTCACCTCTTTCGCTATGTTGTAGATTTTGAGCGATAAATAGTACACTTTTTTTGTAATGTCTTCTTCTTGTGTGAGACATTTGCCATTTTTTGTCCTCAATGGTGCTGAGCTTACGTTGTTGATTTTGATTAAAAAAAAAAAAAAACTTGTTTGTGTCAATGTTGCCTGAGTTTTTCTCATTGTCCTTACACTGCTGCCCAATCCAGCTTTCTGTTTCATTCTTCATTTCTTTGCTGATTTTCTTGTTTATGCCGCTTTATTTCCCCTCCATTCGATCTTGAGCGACGTTAAACTCCTTCTCCTGTGACACACGTCTCCAGGATATTGCTTGTGATCCATTATGTCCATTGCCATCGGCTTATTTTTTAGAACCTCTGTCGCTGTTTGAGTCATTACTCCGTTTGAAAATTGTTTGTGAGGGATCCGATGTCTTCTGCCAATAGCTGTACAAAAGCAATATTTCCTCCAATGGCTACTTGGAGTTGCTCAGTGATATCAGGATCTTTCAATTTGTCGAGACTGAATTTTAGAGGTCTCTTTTTTCACTATTTTCAAAGGTATTCTGAAGTTCATCGTGACATGGGTGTTGTTACCATCAACGTCAGCTTCTGGAAACGTCAGTTTGGTCAGACAGATCTGAGGACTAGTATCGATTCCCGGGATGCTGTAAGTTCACAAACAATGTCAGCAAGGTCTACAACAGGTATTATTTTCTAGAGAGATGTAATCCTCATGGTCGCATTATAGTATGGGCCATAGACATTCTTCCAGTCTTCTTGGACATCGATACCCACCCTGGCATTTCAGTCATCCTAAACAATGAGCATTTTAGTCATCCTAAACAACGAGCATTTCAGTCATCCTAAACAACGAGCATTTCAGTCACCCTAAACAATGAGCATTTCAGTCATCCCAAACAATGAGCATTTCAGTCATCCCACACAATGAGGAGGCCTTTCTTGTCAACGTTGTGGATGTCCCTTTTGGAGCTGCGAGCAGATTTCTTCAA
>JADBJO010006156.1:35000-37500 GCA_016801955.1 Conus betulinus
CAGACAGACAGAGAGACAGAGACAGAGAGAGAGAGAGAGATAATTCCATTTTTCTATCCAAAATATCGCATGCTAAACATTACTATAAATTTGAATAAAGAGCAATACATCAATATGATCAACATTAATCCGGACACACATTTATCACCTTGCAGTTATAGTGCTCGAAGAAATCAAGGTATTAAGACATCAATCAATTAGTGACAATGCACCAATAAAACCAGCGACCACAAGTCATTCATCATGATATAATTTCAATCATTAATAAAACCGATAGTAACTATATCTCTCATTTATCATTATCTGGTTTTAAAAACATCAGTGGAAAGGAAACAGCGTATCAGTATAATATGCAGCAAAACAGAGGGTTGCCCTGGTATGTGTATTTTGTCCCTAATAGCAATGGTCTGCTGTGAAATGTGTGTATTTTTTTTCCCTGAAGGATTCTGCAATTTGAGTACATCGGAGATGTAGTGGAAGTGAATTCCAAGCCACGCTACCTGAGTAAGTTAAGCCTGATTTAAATAGATCTATCTCGGCGTGGGAACCTGGAATTTGGTTGAATCCCTAGGGTTTATGCTAAATTTAGACTGAAGAGTTTGAGGTGCTAAACCCGATGCAATTTTTTGCATTAGCAGACATTTGTTGACAGCGAACGTTTCTTTTAATGGAAGAGCCCCCGCTTTAGTATAATCCCCTTCACTAAGACTAGATGATTTTAATAGGACTGCTTTAAGCGCTCTTTTGTAGACACTCTTAAGAGTTTCATGGCATTAGCACTAGCAGAATCAAATAGTGTTGAACATAATTGATTGAAGAGAGAACATGTGCGTGTAGGAACAATTTCCTGGCATGAAGGTTTAAGAAATGCTAATAATCCTGCACTGATGATATGTTTGTCTCTATATTGATTTACATAAACTGCGAAGGTGATAAGACCAAAAGATTATTATCAACATATACTCCTAGAACTCGATGGCTATCCACCACTTCAATTTCCTGATTATTGATAAAAACAGATGGAGGCTGTGTGGTTATGTTTTGTCTCTCTTCTCTGCCTTGTTGTTATCAGCATTATTTTTTTTTTGTTAGGATTCAATGACATGTGATTTACATTGCACCAATTAATTACTTAAGATATTAGCATTCTTCTGTAATGAAGTGAAAACAGCTTCCAAGCTGGAGCTACTTGTATGGACAGTTGTATCATCACAAAAGAGTTCACATGAATCCTCAATATAAAGAGGGAGATATCATTAATATAAACTGAGAACAGCAACGGACCCAACACAGAACCCTGAGGTACGCCATGTTGGATAGGTAGCTTCTCTGATAAGTTGTTGTTGACACAAACGATTTGTTGACGGTCTTCTAGGAAAGATGTTATCAGTTGTAAGGTATTTCCTGTTACACCATATGATAAAAGCTTCCTGCATAACAGTTTGTGGTTAATTACATCAAAAGCCTTTGCAAAATCAACAAACAGTGCTCCACAATATTTATTCTCATTAACACTGGCTAGCCATTGATCTACTAGGTTTGTAAGCGCTGTATGACAAGAATGATTTTTCCTGAATCCTGATTGATTTTTATTTAGTAGGTTGGAGGATCAAAATGGTGGCAAAGATGTTTATTTATGTGTTTTTTCCAAGGGCTTGGACAGAACTGGCAAAATGGATATTGGTCTGTAGTTCGATGGCTCAGATTTGTCTCCAGATTTGAAAATGGGTATTACTTTAGCAACTTTGAACTGAGCGGGAAAGTGACATTTATCAATGCATAAATTGTAAATATAGGTAAGAGTTTCACATATAACAGGTGCTGATAGTTTCAGTTTTTTTCCATCAATCCCGTCCAGTCCGCGGCTTCCTGTCTGCTTTAATTGGCATAAAGCTTGGTAAACATCACTAACTGTCATAGGCGGAACAGGTGTTGCTGAACGAATGTTCTTAGCATTACAATTTTTTTTTAATTTTTTGTAATTCATTTGAGTCAGTATTCTTTTCTTTGACAATGTGTTCTGCAACTGTTGTAAAGTGTTGGTTGAGTTCATTTGGTGTTATGCTGGTAATGGGACTTGTCTTTGACTGTGAAGTTTTATTCGTAAGTTCATTTATTGCTTGCCATATGGACTTCGAATTTTGTTTGTTGGCTACAAGTTCACGAAAAAAATTCATTTTTGCTGTCCGTTTGAGTGAGTTGACTTTATTACGTTGCCTTTTGAATCCATCCGACTTCCCTTCTGCTTCAAGAGAGACGTCGCGCGTAAGAAACAAGCAGCTTGTATTTCATCAGTCATCCACTTTGGTTGTGCACTATGTTTTTAACTCGACGCGCGTTTTGAATGGCGCATGCTTGTCATAAACAGAATTAAACGTGTGTAGCCAGTACTCTAGCGCTTTCTCTGGATCAGTGTAATTATAAACATTAATAAAGGGGGAATTCGTGAGGTCAGTAAGAAAGGTATCTTCGTGGAAGTGTCCAAAAGATCTGTAAGTGA
>JADBJO010006156.1:42500-50000 GCA_016801955.1 Conus betulinus
AAAATTTTTTTTTTTATTGAAGGTTGAAGAATAAGCTTTACAGCATTTTTTTTTATCCTGCCCCTCACAAAAAAGCATAAATATCAATTACAACAATGAAAAAAAAAAGAAACGTGAAGCAATGCATATGTAGAAATCAGAATATACGATGAATGAAAAACAATGAAACAGTTAACAACAATTATAATCAATATTTTTGGACAAAAAACAATATATCAGGCAAGGCAATGAAGACATTTGAGAGAGAGAGAGAGAGAGAGAGAGAGAGAGAGAGAGAGAGAGAGAGAGAGAGAGAGAGAGAGAGAATCTTCAACAATATAAAAATAATCTAGATTATTGTATGATTTGTCCATCAAATATTTTTCCAGTGCCTTTTTAAACACTAGTTTCGAATGACTTGTTTTTAAAGAAGAAGGTAAATATTCTATGCCGTTCCACCAGAATATGTGAAGCTAGATTTGTAAAGATTGTTACGGGGTCTAGGAAAGGAAAGTTTGTGTGAACATGTCTATTTTCACGATTCATTAAGTTTTAGATAATTTTCTTTGGAGCTATTCCTTTAACTACCTTATACATGCATAGTATTTTATTGAAGAAGGGTCTGTCTTTGAATGGAAGAATATTTAACTTTTTATAGTTATCACCTGTCAAGGAATTAGATTTTAATTGCACCAACTTTATAGCTCTCTTGTGTAAAACGATCGCTTTGTTTCAAATTTGTTTCACTAGAATTATCCCATAACATGGACGCATAATCAATGAGAGATAGAATATGTGTACAAAAAATAATTTCCTTGACTGGAGATTCAGAAAATGTTTTCTTTTTGATAATTGATAAACCCTTTTAGAAATACGTTTTCCAAGACGGTAATGTGGACATACCACGTTTAAATCATTATCAATGATAGCCCCTAGTCCTTTATGAGATGTTACCTCTTCTATCCTTTGGTCATTGACATATAGCGCTGTGAACGGGGACCTCATTTCCTGCCGTTTTTACCATATAGTCACATACGTACAGTTCGTTTTATTTGCATTCAGTTACATGTGATTCATGTCGGTCCATTTAATCAATCTATCGATGTTGTTCTGAAGTTTATTTCACTAGAATCATAGGATTATCACTGCTAAATTGTAATGAAGTGTCATCAGCAAATATTGCAAGATCACAGTCTATGTACAAAGCTTAAAGGCAAATCATTAATGTAAATAGAAAATAGGAGAGGTCCTAATACTGATCCCTGTGGAACACCAAATTCCAAATTGAGTAACTCTGACCGTCTGCTGCAAACTTCAGCAGGTTGTTGACGATCAGTAAGAAAAGATCTAATGAAGTCTAAGGCTTGGTTCGATAGCTTATAGTGTGTAAGTTTTTTTTTTCATAAGAGGGGAATGGTTTATAACATCAAAGGCTTTAGCAAAGTCGACTAAAAGAATTCTAGTAAATTCGTTATTATTTATATTTGATAGGCAATAATCAGTTAGCTGTATAAGAGACGCATGGCAGGAGTGATTTTCTCTAAAGCCTGACTGATTATCATGAATCAAAACCATAATGCTTAACGTGATTATATAATCATTTTTGAATATGTCTTTGAAGTGGCTTTGACAAAAGGGGTAGTATTGAAATAGGTCTAAAGTTAGAGGGGTTGGTGGAATCGCCATTTTTGAATAAAGGTATGACTTTGGCTTGTTGAAATATAAGAGGAAATTGGTTTTTATCAATGCGCAGGTTGTAAATATAGGTGAGTGTATCAGCAATAGCAGACGAGGCCATTTTCAGTATCCTTCCCTCAATTCCGTCTACACCTCTTGTTCCTGACTGTTTGAAACATATTAGCTCACAAAACACTTCATTTAGTAAAATTGACGGTAAAGTGAAAGTTGAGATGTTTTTAGAACAGCAGTATTGTTTTAGTTCATGTAATCATTTTGATTTGTCTAATCATTTACTATTATGTCCTTAGCAACATTTGCAAAATAAAACTTCAAATCTCCCGGTGAAATTTCATTTATTGGATGCTTAACTTTAGAGTTCGAATTACCGTTGGTTAAAAGATTGATAGCGTTCCAAATCGATTTTGAATTCTGAGAAGAGAATAACAAATCTTGAAAATATTTTTCTTTGCTTTTCGTTTAATGGAATTCACTTTGTTTCTTTGTTTTCTAAATTTATCTTTGTCCTTTGACTTGAGTAAATGATCTCTTTTATGTATATCATTGTCCATTCCCTTCGTCAACCACTGGGGTTTCATAGTATGGTTTACTCGCAAAGGGAGAATGTTTATCATATATTGAACTGAAAATGTATACCCAGTAACTGACTGCTTCATCAGGGTTTCTTATCTGATAAACATAATCTAAACCCGAGGAAAGTAAATCATCAAGAAAGGCATTTTTGTCAAAATGTGTGAAAGATCTGTAAAGGATTTCCTTATTTCCCAGCTTAGGAATGTTTACACCTTTCTTCATACATGTAAAACTAACAGATGCATGATCACTTCATGCGATTTGAACTGAACATACTTCCACAATCTTTGCTCTTGGGGTGACGTAAACATGACCAATTAAAGTTTCCGAGTGTTCAGTAATGCGTGTTGGTCGATCGATGATTTGTTCTAATCAATACATTTAATAACTACGACTCCATTTTTGTTCCAGGTATTGTTAAATCAATATTAAAGTAACCCAAAAGAATAATTCTTTGAATGTTAAGATCGCAGAATCCATCATCAAATTAAGCTTATCATACCAGTCTGTTGTTCGGCTGGGTTTCTGTATAGAATTCTACAATAATCGATTTACAATGTTTAAGACTTATTTCTATCCAAACAGATTCAATGTCACAATTCTGTAAATGCGACAATCTTTTAAATCTTACTGAATTTGCACGATATGAAAGTAATCCTGTTGATTTTTGATGCAACTGAGCAAGTCGGATTATATCATAAACAATTTGCAGAAAAGCTGAACGATTTTTACTGTAGATTTGATGATAAAGATTTTAGTAAAGAATTAAAGGAAGTGAAGGAAGAACTCCAAAGCAATGTTAAAAACGATGTTGATGGAAGTGATTCTGTTGTGATTGAGGAAAATGATGTTCAGTTTTTTTTCAAACGTTTAAATGTGAGAAAGGCAATGGGCCCTGATAATATCTGTGGAAAATTGTTGAAGGTGTGTGCTTCTCAGCTCTCCTATGTTTACAGTCGTTTGTTTACCTGGTCACTTAGAGAATGTATAATTCCTGTTTTATGGAAAAAATGCCCACTGTATGTCCTGTTCCAAAAAAAACGCAACCCAAGCTGTTTAAATGATTACCGACCAGTTGCCCTCACATCTCCTTTGTACGCATTCTCTTTATTGATTTCTCATCAGCATTCAACACCATACAACCACATCTGATGGCAAAGAAACTCATTAACATAAATGTGGGTAACAAGCTCATTCTTTGGATAATTGATTTTCTTACACAGAGGACACAGTCTGTTCGATATCAAAGTGTTGTTTCGTCTTCCAGAGTCATTTCAACTGGCGCACCCCAGGGTACTGTTTTATCACCAGTGCTTTTTACTCTGTACACAAATGATTGTTCAGGAAGTGATTCAACTTTGTACATTAAATATTCAGATGACTCAGCACTTGTGGATCTTTCCAACTCTGATTCTGTTTACTTCAAGGAGGTTCAAAGATTTGTTGACTGGTGCTGGTGCGATCATAACTATCTTGATGAATGTAAACAAAAACGAAAGAAATGTTGATTGATTTTAGAAAGAATCCAAAAGCTGTACCACCACTTTTTATCAAAGGTGCTGAAGTAGAACGTGTTGAATCATACAAATATTTAGGAACTTTTATAGATAATAAGCTGAATTTTAAATCCCATGTTGAGTATGTCCACAAAAAATGTCAAACCAGATTATATTGTCTTCGCAAGCTGCGATCATTTCATGTGAATACTGACATTCTTCGGACATTTTATTCATGCTTCTTGGAATCTGTTCTAACTTTCTCATTTATGTGTTGGTATGGTGGGTTGACTGTGAAGAGCAGAAATGTGCTTGAGAAAGTGGTGAACGTGGGAGGAAAAATCGTTGGTGAGAGACAAAAAAGTCTGTCTGAGTGAGCTATACAGGTGCCGTGTTGTTTCAGGACGAAGATATCGATCGGTTAAATGCAGAAGTGTCAGATTTAAACAAAGTTTTATTCCCCTGTCCATTGATTTCATGAACCGAGAAGATGTTTAATTGAAATCCAAATTCCTCTATATGAATGTATGTCATATGTGAGAAAATGGGTAATGTGGCTAAATCTTATTACAGAGTGATGGGTTTCCAAATATACACGATATAGCCATGAACGGCAAACTGTCGAATAAAAAACCAAGACAGATTATGTCTATTAACTAGTATCAAAGCACTTCATGAATATGATACAAATTTACAAACGTACATCAAGGAAAATAACATTAAACGTTTTATCAAGAACACATTGCTAACAAGGTTTATTGGCTACAAAATCAATCTTTACTGCCAAAAGAACCAATAGCAATGATAAATGAAAATGGTAAATGCGAATGAACAAGGAGACAAGAATCGCATAATGCATACAATCAGAATCAAGTATTAATCATTTTGTGACAACAGTGACTTCCATCACAGCCAGCACGTGCAACACTCGGGTGATAGCACACACACACACACACACACACACACACACATATCAGTAAGCAAGGTGGCGCGGTTGCATTTGTTGACTGTTCATATATGCCATCAAATTGAACAGGAATTGATCGTATGGAATAGTGGGTGGTGTCTGTGTCGTAGGCACTTGTTATGATTTCCCACTAGGTCATAAAACCTTCCATTGGGAACCGGAGCAACCGGGTTCATTGCCTGACTAGGGGGATAGGGCGGCGGAACATGAATTGCCTGACTGCTGTTATACAGGGAAGGAGGGCGGGGGGGGGGGGGGGGGGGGAGGTCGAAGGTCGGGGGGTCACGATCAGAGGCGCTTGAAGTTTGTGGTGTCAGTGGGTTGTCTCTATGACAAAGAGGTGGATCATGATTCATGGACTCTCTTGGCGGATATAATCGGTAGATGGTGCATAGCTTTGCTGGCTGTAAACCGGGGAACTGTTCTGTTGATTCTGAGAGGAATACATGTTATTTACAGAACGGTTTGAGCTGGTGTAGTTAAACTGAGAGTGCACAGGTACTTTCCGTCTTAAATCAAAATCACGTTGAGAGCGAAAGAAGACCTGCTTGAAATGAACTGCCAGTTTGACTGTATCTGTTTCGCTGGGGTTGGATAAGATTCCTGTACAAGACAAGTTTAGGTTTTCCTGCAGTGGTTGTGAAGGTGGGGTAGTTGTCAATGAAGTCTCTGCTTTTAGTATTTCACAAGCTTTGTAGCATATTGAGATTTGATGGTGAAATAGTGGTATTGAGGTGGTGTTTGTCTCTAGCTGGTGTTATGGAACTAAGGACTACTTGGGCATTTTGCAAAAAAAAAACTGAGTGGCCAGGTGAATGAGATCACACCAAGTTTCTTGAGATACTTTCTCCGGTAGCCCATGTGTGTGTGTGTGTGTGTGTGTGTGTACGCGCGCGCGCGCGCGCGCGCGCGCGCGCGCGCGCGCGTGTGTGTGTGTGTGTGTGTGTGTGATTGCAGGCCACACGGCTGCTCATCCCATGCATTTCGGGGCAGCACGATATGGATCCTCTCCCTATCACTTCATCAACAGAAAATTCGAAAGCGCAACATTCTCTGAAACGGATATGAAAAAGCTTGACGGAAAACCACCAAAGCCGTCCGTTTTCACGACGGATGATACATTCATACTCAGAGAGAGAGAGAGAGAGAGAGAGAGAGAGAGAGAGAGAGAGAACAAGAGAGACAGACAGACAGACAGACAGAGAGAGAGAGAGACAGACAGACAGACAGAAAGACACAGAGAGACAGAGAGGTGTGTGTGTGGGGGGGGGGGGCGGACAGGGGATAGAGGCGGGGGAGGGTAAAACGTAGGTCAGGTGCCAAGCGCGACAGTGAGGTGCAAATATCCAGAACCTATATCCAGACAAGTACTCGATAATAACAAAAAGTCTGAAAATGCAGGTCCACTGAACAAGTAAGGTTCCTTTGACACGTCATGAGTAGTCTGCTACTCTGTATCGAAAGGAACAGAAGAAACACATCACGATTCTTACACAACATCGCAAGGCTAACTAACTTCACGCGCTGAAAGTTCCCAAATCACTATACTAACCAGTCTTCGTGTTCGTTTTTGCCGTTCGTTGCTGCAACTGGCAAGTCCTGACTGCGCTTAGTAGCTGAGCGTCAACTGCTGCAAAAAAAAGATGTTTGGGGGCCATTGACGGGTAAAAATGACGAGAAAAGGTTTGACGCTGTCCATGTTCATACCGGATGATTAAAACAAAAAGGACACCCTGTTTAAGATGTTGGCTATGGAAGTGATGTGGTTGAGAGAGTAGGAAGATGAAGCAGAACGCAAATCCAGCTACACACACACACACACACACACACACACACACACACACACACACACACACACACACTCACACACACACACACACACACACGTGTACACACACACACCTCTCTCTCTCTCTCTCTCTCTCTCTCTCTCTCTCTCTCTCTCTCTCTCTCTCTCTCTCTCCAGTTTGGGAGAAATTATGGTTGTCTTGCGTCAGTAAAGTTGTAAACTAAAAGCCAGGCTATGCACACTCATGCACGGACATGCGCATTCATGCGCCCAGCCAAATATTCCAGTCTCTCTAGGAAACGCTGTCACGCCTTGGCCTCCGCCGACACAATGCAGAACAAGGAATACAGTAAGAATGTAGGTTTCTGGATTCTGGATTCAACATTAGAAAAAGTAGTTCAGCCCTGTGACAGTGAGCTGATGAAGACAGGGCGACCCTGTCAAAATATTTTCCAAGTAGGTTTTTGATTCTGAGTCCTGAACTACTTTTCTAAAGGAATACAGGTTTCGACTTCACTCATAATGAACACTTGGAAATTTCAAAAGAACATAATGCAATGGCAGTTAAAGAGAAAAAAAAAAAACAGCTCAGTGTTACTCAGTCCCAGGTAAATTGTTGTCATGTGGATGGGCTTCCATACATATAGTGGCAGACCACACTACAGTTCTTTTTCTGTCACATGAACAGATCACCACAGAATGCCTGGTCTAAGGACAGGCAGTAGATGTTCTGGCACCAGGACTTGGTTGATGTAGCCGTCCTCTGGCGACTCTTCTCCAAGTGAAGTGTTCTTTCGTCGTTTCCATCCGATGTGTTCTGGACTTTATCGTCTTCTTCTCCTCTCTTCAGCGATTTCGTCGCCATTCAAGGCTCCATATCCCGCTTCAGAAACTTCCAGCAACGTTTTTCTCCATCTCCTGCCTCTCTCTGCCCTGCCCCTCTCCCCTTCTGTCTGTCTCACTGTCGTCCTGTGTCCTGTTTTCCCACTCGCTTGTTT
>JADBJO010006156.1:57500-60000 GCA_016801955.1 Conus betulinus
CTACTCCCGAGCCGTGTCTTCTCCGTATCCGGAACTACAAGACGGTGAGTTCGTTTGTTTTCGGAGAGGGGTGAGAATGAGGGTTGGGGTGGTGGGGGTACAACTACATGCTTGTCACATGCTACATGCTACATGCTACATCCAGTCCTACGTATGTTGCTATAAATCACATACTTCAACAGTCAATTTTAAGGGTCTCGGTTACGAGACATTTAAAAAAAAAAAACACACGAAAAGTAGTAGTAATCCTGTCTTAATTTATTATTTCAATATTTTTGACCTTTATTAGTATTCCTATCAGTAATTTAATGATCAATCAGTACTACCTTGACTCACATATTATCTCCCTTCTAACAGCCTCGTTTTCATTCAACGGCCTACCCTGCGCTGAAGAGATCTCTAAGTTAAGTGACAATATTTGTTCATTTTCATTGTCCTATTAATGTTGTGTCTTGCCTGAAGAAGACCTAAGAGGTCGAAACGCGTCGTGTTTTATCTTGTGACTCATTTGTCCACGTTTCTCTTTGCCGGCGGTTCGCTAACATTTATTTAAGATTTGTTTAGATTTCCGCCTGCAGTCGTTTCGCTTTGCAGCTAGATCTACGTATGTTGACGTGGCAGACGGGATTAGCCCTTACAAGAGGGATGGGAGTGGGGGAGGGAGGGGGGGGTGGAGGGAATGAACCGAGTGAACACTACCACCACACTGCAGGTACCAGAACAGAAGCGCTTAAGATGGGACCAGAACTGTCATTTTTTTGTGTCGAGTGTTGGGCGGTCGGTCGGGATTTGAACTCACAGACTGGAAGCTCGGTGCTCTATCCCCCTGCTCAGGTACCCTGAGGGTAGGTTGACCATCCACTGTGTTTTAAAGAGACACTCCTGCTCTTCCCTGCACGCGCGCGCGCGTTCACGCACGCACGCGCGCGCGCGTTCACGCACGCAAGCGCGCGCGCGCGCGCGCACACACACACATGCACGCATGCGCACACACACACACACACGCACACACACACTCACGTACGCATACACGCACGCACGCATGCCCGCACGTACCCCCCCCCCCACACCCCCACCCCCACACACACACACACGAACGCGCGCGCGTGCACACACACACACACACAGACAGACGCGCGCGCGCGTGCATGCACACACACATTCAACCCACTCCTGACCTCCCACCCGTCCATCATTCCTACCCCCCCCCCCTCCCTTCCATATGACCAAAACGAAACAACCCCATCTCCCCCCCCCCCCCTCCACCCAACCCCCCTCCCCTTTTACCTACTCAATCTCATTTTCAACCCAGCTCCCTCTAGCGGACATGTTTATGGACCCACGTGACCCAGCGGAAACCAGTTCGGATAGAACACCCTCACTGGCCAAAAAACCCCTTTCCGACGTGGCTAGCCAGGGGATAGAACTCTGGGGCTGGAATTCCCTGAGCTGTGCGTAATCCCAGGGTTTCCCCAGCCTCTTGGAGTCTAAGGAAGGGCGAGTCTTGTCGGACATTGCAATTCTTCTTCATCATCTGTTTCCATCAGAACTTCAAACTTCATCATATTACGTGATTTTTGTTGTTGCTGCTGCTGTTGTTGTTCGCGTGTGTTGTTGTTGCTGCTGCTGTTGTTGTTGATGTTGTGTTGTTGTTGTTGCTGTTGTTATTGCTGCTATTGTTGTTGTTGTTGTTGTTGCCGCGCTGCTGCTGCTGCTGTTGTTGCTATTCTTGTTGTTGTTGCTGCTATAGTTGTTGATGATGTTGTTGTGTTGTTGCTGCTGTTTTTGTTGTTGTTGTTGTTGCTGTTGCTGTTGTAGTTATTGTTGTTGTTGCTGCTGCTGCGGCGGCTGCTGCTGCCGTTGCCATTGTTTTATCTCCTTTTTATGTATATATATATAGATAGATAGATAGAGAGAGAGAGAGGTGTTGATAGATAGATAGATAGATACGCATATATATATACATATATATATATATATATATATATATATATATATATATATATATAATTGCTTTTAAAAGGAAAGTAGAACATAAGCAGAGTAATGAAGAAGAAGAAAGGGAAGAGGAAAGAGGGAGGGAAAAGAAGTGGGGAAGGTTGCAGTTGTTGCTGTTGTTGTTGTTATTGTTGTTGTTGTTGTTCTATATAGACGTTTGTGTATTTCACACATGGAGATAGCCACGCTCCTCCGTCGTCGGAGAAGCAGTCTACGTGCAGCTCTTGTGTGCACAATATCTTTTATACGTGTGTTGTGTTGTGTGTGTGTGTGTGTGTGTGTGTGTGTGTGTGTGTGTGTGTGTGTGTGTGTGTGTGTGGATGCGTGCGTGTGTGTGCGTGCGTGTGTCAGTGTGTGTATCAGCGTGTGTGTGTGTGTGTGTGTGTGTGTGTGTGTGTGTGTGTGTGTGTGTGTGTGAGAGAGAGAGAGAGAGAGAGTCTGTATATGTTTGTGCTTGTGGGGGGGGGGTAAGTGGGTCGTTCGGTGTGGGGGTAGGTGTGGA